>LBNU01019313.1:0-28833 GCA_014162995.1 Artemisia annua
GTAGATTAGAAGTAGTTAGTATTCGCGGAAGAAGGACGGGTCTTTACCCACTGTATGCCTGATCCGCAGCCCAAGTGGCAAAAAATCATGTACATATAAAAGCCCTCTCCATCCTTGGAGAGGGTAAGCCTTCTCATAATCTATTTTCTTTTTTTTTTGGTTTTCTCTCAAGGCTTCATTCTCTTTCTCTCTCTAACTTTCTCTCTCTACATTTCTTTCTTTCTCTATTGCTTATGAACGAACCAAACCACAAGAACTAAACGTGTTATGAGCTTATTTAGTATCCTACATATAGACATAGCTAGATAATAATAGAAATGATATGCAGCATTTAGCAGTTAAACAGTTAAGTACTATACTAACCTGTAGCCTATGTTGTTACGGAGGATGGTAGTGGCACTGAGGACTTTCTCGGGTTTAGGAAAAGTAGTTGTAGTTTAGGTTTTGACCTTGTTCTCTACAACTGAGGCTCTGATACCAATATGTAACACCCCCATTTTTACGTTTCGCATTGGATTTAGGGTTGGGGTATTACTTCATGGAATCACAGTTACAGTAATAGAAAACGACTCGAAAAGAGACATTTTTATAAATAAGTTATTATTCATTAAAATATCAGAGTTTTATTAAGATGAGGTCCCGTGAATCTAAGTGTGAAATAGTGTTTGAATGATAACAAGGTTGAAAGTCCTCCGAGTTCAGTGCAGCTTCCTGCCATAGCTCCGTAATGGCTATATACCTAGGATACATGCTTAAAGAGTTAACACTAGGTGTTGAGTGAGAGTCATAGGTTTAAGTGATAATGTGTAAATACGAGTTTAGTAAAGCATGGGCTACGTTGTTATACACTCATGTGAAGTAGTAGAAACTGTATTTAAACAGTTTTATCTGTCAGTATTGTATGATCAGTACAATGTTGAAGACAGGGGTGTTATTGCACTAAGCTCATGAAACCGTACTAACAGTCCGGGTCATGGGGGCTGCAAACCCACCATGAGGGGAAGAGAAGGATAACTTACCAAAGTTAATCCTTAGGGTTTCAAGTATAGTACTTATTGGTGCCCAAGACACAGGCAAACCAACGGGAGCTGTCAAACTCTAATAGATCTATCAACTATACTCGCGTTCGCGTGGGTAAAATATCCCAAACGATTANGTTGTTATACACTCATGTGAAGTAGTAGAAACTGTATTTAAACAGTTTTATCTGTCAGTATTGTATGATCAGTACAATGTTGAAGACAGGGGTGTTATTGCACTAAGCTCATGAAACCGTACTAACAGTCCGGGTCATGGGGGCTGCAAACCCACCATGAGGGGAAGAGAAGGATAACTTACCAAAGTTAATCCTTAGGGTTTCAAGTATAGTACTTATTGGTGCCCAAGACACAGGCAAACCAACGGGAGCTGTCAAACTCTAATAGATCTATCAACTATACTCGCGTTCGCGTGGGTAAAATATCCCAAACGATTATGGTTCATGAATTTTAGTTATGTAGTTGTGGCAGAGAGTTTACTCGTGCAATAACCAAAGAAAAGACTTGTATTTGGTTTAAAGAAAAGCAAGTAGCATGTATCCCCCTCACAGGGTTTGTAAAGCATTTAGAAAGTGTTTAAAAGGTGTGAGGCTATGAAAACTCACCTGGGCTTACGGAAATGTGATTGATTTTATAAGTGACTCGGAGACTAAACTGCCTACTCACGTATCCCGGGGTTTGTTGATGTGGATGTATGTCAAGCTTTAGTTATCTTGTTTTAAGTTTTCTCAAGTAATTATTCTTAGGGTTTTTAGTGTTAGTTATAACTTAACACCATTCAGGCCATCACAATCCAGAATTATATACGACTCCTCACATGAAGCTCCCTAGTATTGCATTATGTTATCAACATAATACCGTTCGGGCCATCATAATTCAGAAGTATATAACCCTCACATGAAGTTCCCTAGTATTGTGTTACGTTGTTAAGTATTTTAGGTTATAACATAACACCGTTCAGGCCATCATAATTCAGAAGTATATAACCCTCACATGAAGTTCCCTAGTATTGTGTTACGTTGTTAAGTATTTTAGGTTATAACATAACACCGTTCAGGCCATCATAATTAAGAAGTATAAGACTCCTTACATGAAGCTCCCTACTATTGTATTATGCGGCCAACATAATACCGTTCGGGCCATCATAATTCAGAAGTTAATACTCCTCACATGAAATTCCCTACTATTGTGTCATGTTATTAAGTACTAGTCTTTAATATAATGTATCACCCTTCGGGCCATCATAACTCAGAAGTATATGTAATAATCGTTTGATGAGCCAGGGCACTTTAAATCGTAAACCCAGCAAACTCGTCAAAACAAAATATCCACATGATACTCCTCGCATGAAGCTCCCTACTATTGTGACACATCACATAAAAGATAGCACTTTTATTTATTAAGCAAATATTTCATTTTATACCCTTATAGTTTGTATATTTACAAAATCTACCCTAGACTTATAAACTTGTAACATTTAAGCATATAACTATTTAAACTTGGCACAACTAGTACCTATACTTCTATATTTTAAGAAAATGGCAGAAATGACCCTTGGACTTATAAGTTTTCAATATTTACCATTTATACCCTTAACTTTCTAATGTTTGCAAAACTAGTCCTTATATGTTTATAACTATTTTACTTTTTATCCTAAGGTTATATAACTTTGCAAAAAGGGTCCTTATACTTATAACTTCTAAGAAATGTCAAAAATAGTCCCTAGACTTAATATTTTCAGAAAGTTACCATATATACCCCTATGCATGGAAAAATTTGCAAAACTAGTCCTAATTCCATGCAAACTATATTTTTATGAAACAAAAATGTTTCCTAGCTTATGTTTAAATAATATTAGCTTACCTATGTTACCTAAACTAACTTATGGCTTATGGAAAGGGCTTATTGCATATATACATGTATTCGACTCATATTAGGGTTTTAAAAAGAAAACTAGCATGTTTAAGTGATCAAGGCTTAGGCAAGGGTTCCTATGGGATCTAAGGCATCCTAATACTATCCTAAGACTGAACTAAAGCTAATATAACTAGTAATGAAAGCTTACGTGACCAGTTGGGGTTTAACGAGGGGTAACCTAGGGTTTAGGGTTTTAGCGATGGAAATGGGACTCGACAAAGGTGCAAGGCCTAGCTAGCTTGACTCCTAGAACTTCTAAGGACTTACTATGACTACTAGGACCATAGAATGTTTAGGTTTAAGAAGTGAAGAGGTGTGGTTTGAAAGGGAGGGGATACGGGGGTATTTATAGGGTTCGAATGGAGTGGTGGCCAAGTAAAGGTGTACGAGGTGTCAAGAGAAGAAGGGGGTGACTAAGGTCTGCTAGTGATGACTAGGAAGAGCTAGGGGATAGATAGGGGGCGGTGTAAGGCGGTTTAAGGTGGTTTGTGGTGGAGAAGAAACCGTAGAGTCGGTTTTGGTCAAGTAGGTGATGCACCTACTTGTAAGGTGCTATCGAGGTGTGTGGTTGGGTGCTTAGGGGTGACAAGTAGGTGGGTAAGCTGATAGGGTGCTAGGTTGAGGTGCTAGGGTGCTTGGTTTTAGGTTTATACTAGTTTTAGTTTAGTTTTGACCTAGTTTTGTTTAGTTAGGGATTAGGGTCTAGCCTAGGGTTTAGTGCCTATATTAGGGTCCTATGAGTGTCTAGTGACTAATACTAAGTCCTAAGAGGCTTATACTACGTGGTGGTGGCTTATGGTAAAGATTTGGGATAGTTTAGTCCTAGTTCCGGGAAGTTACGACCTAGTTATGGTTTTGTGCTTAGGGGACTTGTACCTAGGTTCTAGGGGGTTGTACTAAGGTCTAAGGGTGCTAAGGTATCCTATTGTTCCTAAGGTAACTCATACATAAGCCTTGAATACTTTCAAACTAGTTCAGATAAGTAATTAGGGTTTTAAAGATAACCGGAAACATATAGGTGCAATTAGGGTTTATTGTAATACTCTGATGAGTTTAGTGTGTTAGATTGATAGATTACTTATTATGGTGTTGTTATGATCTTATGCTTGACATACTAGGAGTTCACATGTTGTGAGTGTAAAGATATTTGGCTTGTGTGGATACGTGAGCAAGTCTAGAGAGTCATGCAAGTAGTGAATGCACATAAAAAGCAAAAATTTACCTGTGAAATACCTGATATAGGTATTTGTAGTGGGAATGATAGTAATGAGATTTTGTGGGTTGCTACAACTTATGATTGATTATCTATTTTATGGTAGTTCATTTATAGTTCTATTTGGGTTTCTATTTATAGTTCTATTTGGTTTTTTATAGGTTGAAGTGTTGTAAAGGCATGTAGAGCTTAAGGTTCATATTCAACACTCTTTATTAGATATTTACAGTATCCCACTTCATATCCTAAGCTCTAAGCTCCAATGGTGTTTGGCTTCCTATGGTCAGGAGACTTGCTCAAGTAAATACTATAATCCATAAAACTGGAGTTGGAACAACAATTCAGCGTGATGTCTCCAAAGCTCGTAAAGTATAGGAGATCAGTGAGAAACTAGTCGGGTTGGCTTAAACAAGTAGTTTGAATATAAACTTCAGTCTCAAGAGTTGACAACGAATAAAGAACTCAAGAAAGAAATGAAGAAAGATATGGATGTAAAGGCTGTTGAGACGAATGTGCCACTTTTCCTTCTCTAGTAAAGACTTGGTAGCATTTGGTATATCTTGTTAGATGCACTTACTATATAAAACTTATCTGTTGGATTTGGTACATTTGCAATTATGTAATTTGAATTTTTTGTATGATTATTAATTTGGGTACTATATATATCTGGAAAATTTTGGCTTTGGAATATTGAATTTATGAATTTGAAAGCAAATTTTCTAACGAGTTTACAAGGAAAAAGTTTTGTTGCAAGTTTTAGTCTTGCCAATTGTTTCAAAATATTACGGCTGCAAAACTCGTTGCAAAAATTTATCGTTGCAAATTCGTTTTTTATAATTACTGTTGCAAATTCACTTTTTGGCACAAAAGTCCCTAATTTCCAACAGCTTTTTTCCCGTTGCATGGCCGTTACAATTATTTTTCGGCTGTTGCAATTTCGTTGCAAAATAAATTTGCATGGAGCGTTTATGCAATAGTTAAATCCCGTTGCAAATCCATTGCAAATAGCTGTTTGCAACAGATTTGCAACGAATTTTGACCGTTTCATTAGCGCTGTTGTGTTGTAGTGTTTTATAGTGTCATTTGGAGTAGCGACCAAGAAAGGGGAAGAAGGAGGTGTCGAGGGGGGGGGGAGGTGTCTAAGCTAAGCTAGTAGCTGACTAACCTAAGTTATGGAGTGACAAGGAGGGGCTATAGGCGGTTATAGGGGTGTTTGTGGTGGAAAAGAGGCCGCAACCAAAGGAGGTGACAAGGTGGTGATCCACCTCCTTGTGTGCTAGCTAGGGAGGTGCTAGGGTGTGTGCTAAGCATGACCAAGGTGCTAGGCTAGGTGCTTGAGGTGCTTAGGGTACTTAGTTTTAGGATTAGGGTTAAGTTAGGTTTAGTTATAACCTAATTTTGCTTAGTGAGAGATTAGGGTCTAGCTTAGGGTTTAGTGCCTATATTAGGGTCCTATGAGTGTTTAGTGGCTAGGATTAAGCCCTAAGAAGCTTATACTATGTGGTGGTAGCTTATGGGAAAGATTTGGAAAAGTTTAACCTAGTTTCCGAGAAGTTATAACCTAGTTATGGTTTTGTGCTTAAGAGACTTGTACCTAAGCTCTAAGAGGTTGTACTAGGGTCTAAGGGTGCTAAGATATCCTATTTTACCTAAGGTAACTAATACATAAGCCTTGGATACTTTCAAACTAGTTTAGATAAGCAATTAGGGTTTTGTAAACACATAGGCCTAATTAGGGCTTAATTAGGGTTTATTAGGGTTTTGTGATGAGTTTAGTGTGTTAGATTGATAGATTACTTATTGTGGTGTTGTTGTAATCTTATGCTTGACATACCAGAGGTTTATAGGATGTGAATGTAAAGATCTTTGGCTTGTGTGGACACGTGAGCAGGTCTAGAGAGTCATGCAAGTAGTGAATGCATATAAAAAGCAAAAATTTACCTGTGAAATACCTGATATAGGTATTTATAGTGATGATATTTTGTGGGTTGTTATATTCTTACCCCCTTAGAAGAAATCTCGTCCCGAGATTTAGTTGAACGTAGGGGTAAAAGAGGAATGAGTTGTTGATTCGAGAGAAGAGAGGTGATAGAGAAAGAAAGGAATTGTACAAACGGAGTAGGAAATGTTTGCACATGTGCCAGATACTTGAACTCATTTATTTATATCTCATTACTTTCAAGTAGAGGCATCCCAATTCTTGTAAGCAAAAGCTTATAAATTCATGATCCATTTGATTTATGACTTTCTCCTTAAAATGAAAGAGCGTCCTAGTTCATTTTAATAGAATAGTCATCATAAATCAACCTTAAGCAGTATTGGCGGAAAATGGAGAGAGTGGTCCACACTTAAGGAAATGTGGTCCAAGAATGTTTTGAAGACAAGTTCTAGTCATGGTGGAGACAAGTTCTAGCCATGGTGGAGACAAGTTCTAGCCATGGTGGAGACACGTTCTAGCCATGGTGACCAGTTCCACAGTCTCCCTATTTAGTAACTAGTCACCTGGTAGCCTCCCATGTTATGGCTAGAGTGATGGGCGTTAACGATCTCATTCTTGCAACCTTTGTAAGGCGAGATAGTGTAATATCATAGTCGAACATAATGAGGATTAAAGTTCGATATAGATATTCTTACAAGATCTGTTGGGAATTATTTGTAACAGACTTAAAAGTCTGAATAGCTTAGTTAAGTCGGGTAGATAGTTAAGTCTGCCAGTACTAAGTTAAGTCTGGCCAATGATAGTTAAGTATGTTTATGTTAGTTCAGTTAAGTCTGTTTTGCTGAACAAGTTAGATAAGTTAGGAGACATTATAGGAAAGGATATGCACGCGGTTAGATATCTTAGGAGAAGATATGCATGCATCCTTTCACACGTTTGTAGAATTAGGGTTTCCTTGTAGTATAAAAGGAAACCTAAGGCATTGAGTTCGATGCCAAGTTTTCTCAAAGTTAATTGAATATAAAGTTAGTAACTCTCTGTGTTGTTCTTACTGCTTGTGTTAATATTCCGCGTTAACATCAAGTATACATTGTTTAGAGTTTCTTATATAGATAGTTTGGATTTATCCAAGGTATCTATTGTCTTACAAAGGCTGCTTAGATCCAAATCTTTGGACCTACAAGTGGTATCAGAGCCTCACTGAGGGACTCTGAGTAAGAAGAAACACAGATCCACACACCACAGCCACTCAAACACTCACCAAAATCTCATAAAGATGTCAAAACCTGTTGATGAATTCTCTAGCCATCACAGTGATTCTGATGAATCAAACCATCAAGATGTTGTCTCTGATAATGAGAAGCCAAAGCAACAACAGCAGATTGTGCCTGTGGCCAACATCAAACTCCCAATTCTTAAGAAGGATGAGTATGATATTTTGGGCAATGGAGATGGAACATTATCTGGAATACATAGATAATGATGTGTGGAAAGTCATATAGAATGGAAATTCAAAGAAAAGGATCTCTGTAGGCAAGGATGGTACTTTTACAGTGCTTCCACCAGTCATTGCTGCAGAGATACATGCTGTAGAGAAAGAAAGAAAAGCTAGGACCATTCTTCTGATGGCCATTCCAAAGGAACACCTAAGAAGGTTCCATGGGATGGATGATGCCAAAGAGATCTGGGAAGCAATTCGAATCATATTTGGAGGGAATGCAAATTCCAAGAAAATACAGAAGGCTATACTTAAACAACAATTTGAGGCATTCACAGTGAGCAGTTCTGAAGGTCTTGAAAAGGGTTATGAAAGGTTCCAACACCTACTCTCTCAATTAGAAGCTCATGGTTCGCCTGTATCTACTGAAGATGCAAACCATAAGTTTCTTAGATCCTTGCCTTTTGAATGGACAAATGTGACCATGAGCATGAGGCTAAAAGAAGGTGTTGATGATTGGTCAATTGATGATTTGTTCAACAATCTTAGGGTTTTTGAACAAGATATCAAAGGAAGCTCAAAACCATCTTCAAGTGCAGCTAATGTTGCCTTTGTTGGACAAGGCAAGACCAGTACTAACAAAGTTAGTTCTGGCAGTTTTAACTCTGGCAGCTATGCTTCTTCTTCAAACAACATAAAGGAAAGAGACATCCCTGCTGGCTTTGCTGATGAAGTTCTTTACTCTCTTTTTGCAAAAAGGTCTAATGAAAGAGATCTCATTCATGATGATCTTGATCAGATTGATGATGTTGATATTGAAGAAATGGACATCAATTGGCAACTGGCCATGATTGCACTCAGGATGAAAAGGTTCTTCAAGAAGACTGGAAGAAACATCAAATACAATGGAAATAAGCCAGTTGGTTATGATAAGTCAAAACTTGTATGCTGGAAGTGCAACAACAATGGTAACTTTGCTAGAGAATGCACAGCAAAAGTGACTTCTGAAGAGAAGAAGAAGAGGAACTCCACATATCCAGAAGAAATGCACAAGAAGGAGACAAGCTAGGTTGGTCTGCTGACAATGGATGATGGCATTATCAATTGGGTGGAGCACACTAAAGAGGAGGAACCGTCCAATCATGCTCTAATGGCCATAAGCTCTAACTCTGAGGTATCTCTATGTTCTAAACTATGTATTGATTCATACAATAGTGTTAAAGCTATTTGTGATGAACAAACTAATCAAATAGAAGAACAGGAGATTAAAATACTTGCTTATGAAAATGGTGTTAAAACCTTAGAAGCTCAGGTTAATAAACTTCAAACACAACTAGCCAATTTAAATCAAAAACTTACTTTTCAGGCTAATGAAATATATGCTAAAGATGAAAAACTGAAAAAGTATAGGAGAATTGGTGAAAAAGCACTTAAAGATAAAGAAGAATTACAGCAAATAGTAGACAAATGGAAAAATTCTTCTCAAAATTTGTCAAAATTAATAAATAGTGGTATGAGCTCAACATGTAAAATTGGTCTAGGATATGAGATAAAATCAGATAGTGAGGTTCTAAGCTATGAAGAAGAAATGGATAGAAGCATGTTTACTGGTTCAGATACTGACTTGGCTGATTCTATTGTATATAGTAGATTCTTAAAAACTGATAACTACAAAGGAGTTCCACCTCCTTTAAGTGGAGACTATACTCCTCTACCTGAGAAAAAGTTTGATGAATCACTATATGTGTATGGTAAAAAAGGACCTCAAATGCCTGAAACAAAGGTCTCAGAAGATAAAACCAGTGAATACTCTACTTGCCAATCTAATGACAGTGAAGAGTTACGTGGAAACACCTCTGAGCCCTCTGAATCAGAACCTGAAAGTGTGCCAAGTGAAGTGTCAAGGTATAATTCTATGAAAAATGATAAACCTGATGTGTCTGAACCTAAACAAAAACCTGTTGAACCTAGTTGTGAAACTTACTTAAAATCTCCTAGGCAATAAGTAGATAAGCCAGAGACACCAAAAAGGGAAAAGAATGATAAATGGAATAGAGTGTTAGGAGGAGGTTATGTGTTTACTCAAGAAAAGATGCTTTGTGTGTAATAGCATTAGTCATTTAATAAAAGATTGTGACTTTCATGAAAAAAGAATGGCTAAAGAAAATGAGTTGAGAAAACAAAGAATGGTTAATACTGGTAATGTTGTGGCCAAACCTGTATGGAATAATGTGAATAGAATTAATCATGCTAATCAGTTTGTCCCTAGACAAGTTATACTCAATACTGGTAAAACAAATGTTAATTCTGCTCATTCAAGGGTTAATACTGGTCATTCCAAAGTTAATTCTGGTAGACCAAATGTTAATACAGGTAGAAGCCAAGTTAAATCTGTTGGGCAAAAGGTTAATCCTGTTTAACCCAAGGGTAATACTGGATATTATAGACCAAAACAACCAGTTAAACCACAGGTGAACCAAGCTAATCATAGAAATCACTTTGCAAAATCTTATTCACCTGTGAGAAGACCTATTTCACAGGTGAACAATTTTAACCAAAGAAGAAATTTCTCTAAATCAATATCACCTGTGAGAAGACCCATTGTAAATAATACAGCTAAGATCTCAAACTCTTATGCTGTAAAGGGAAAAAGGGGGTCTCCTACTAGAGACTTAGATTGTTGGAAATGGGACCCATTAAAGACTGAACTTACTTATAAGTCCCAAAGCAGTATCAGTGGACCTTGTTCTTACAAGACTTACAAATATATGGATCCACAAAATGGACCCAAGCCTGCACAGGCCTGGGTCATTAAGAGAAACTAATCTCTTATTTCTGTGCAGGATCATCCACTCAAGAACATGGGAAACAGAGGTATATTTAACAGTGGATGCTCAGGGCACATGTCTGGTAACAGGGAGCACATAAAAGATTTTGAAGAATTCAAAGGAGGATTTGTTACTTTTGGAGGTAGCAAAGGCTACATTACTGGTAAAGGTAGAATTGTTGTTGGCAATTTAGAATTTGACAATGTCTCTTTTGTAAAAGAACTTGGGCAATTCAATATCTTCTCAATATCACAAATTTGTGATAAGCAGCTTAAGGTTCTTTTTACTGAAGCTGAATATGTGGCTCCTGCAAATTGCTGTGGTCAGGTACTATGGATTCAAAATCAAATGCTAGATTATGGTCTGAACTTCATGAATACTAAAATATTTATTGATAATGAAAGCACCATATGCATTGTCAAAAATCCAGTATATCACTCTAGGACCAAACACATAGAAATCAGGCATCACTTTATTAGAGATTGTTTTGAAAAGAACCTCATTAAAGTGGAAAAGATACACACTGATTTCGATGTAGCTGATTTGTTAACAAAAGCATTTGATGGACCAAGGTTTAACTACTTGGTGGTCAATATTGGAATGATAAACCCATAGCTACATTTAAGGGGAGGTTAAATGTAAAGTGTGTAATTGGTGGTAGTTAAAACTGGTCACTTAGAATTAATACGGGTAGCTTATTTGGTGTTAATTCTGGCTGTATATATATGCTTGTATATTTGGTTTCTACTAATCATTTTAGGTTTCCAAGGACTCAAGCATTAGTACAAGTTGTCTTTTTGGCTTTGGGATGTAAGTTTTGATAAAATACTTTATCGTTTGTTAAGTCTGGTAAGAAAATCTTTAAGTCTGGTTGACTATTTTTAAGTCTGGTAGTGTTAATTTGTATTAATACTTTACCGTTGTGACTGATCACCCGCATAATGATTTTTACTGTTTCAATCTAACGTTTATCAACCAAATGGGTGTATAAATGAATACATTTGATTTACTTTTCATCTTTATTCATTATTTCCTAACAAGTAAAAAGTCTCTCAAAAGGTCAACCTTACTCTGTTTTCAACCAGTACAAATCTCATCTCACCAGTACTTACATGGCTTTGCTTGCGTATAGTGCTCGACATAATCAAGTGGGTTATTTAAAGAGGTCATCAAAAAGTCAAGGCTTTGATCAAATACTTACCTTTTTAAATCATTCTTATATAAGGTATGCTTTGACTTGTAATCCACTGTTTATGATTCCTTGGTTAAACAGTTTTGGCACACTGCTAGTGTTGAAACTCTTCCAAATGGGAATCAACAACTAAGGGCAACCATTGACAATGTTGCTTATATTGTTACTGAAGCATCAATTTGAGAATGTCTTCATTTAAATGATGCTTTAGGGGATTTTAAGTTGCCACATAAATTTCTTGTTGAGGGTATGAAATATATTGGATATCCCATTGGTACAAATCTCAAATTCTTAAAACGAAATCTTTCACCCCAATGGAAATTCCTAGTACACCATTTACTTCACTGTTTAAGTTCTAAGAGTGGAGGATGGAATCAATTTGATACCAAAATTGCTTCTGCCATGATCTGTCTTTCTCTTGGAAGAACTTTTAATTTTTCTAAATTGATCTTTACTGGAATGGTGGCTAATGTGGATACTCAACATAAGTTTTTGATGTACCCTCGGTTTCTACAAACGGTTTTAAACATTGAGACAGTAAACAAAACTATTTACTCTGTCAAATGTCTCAAAGCAAAGGTTTTTGACAATATGAAAAATGGATTTATAGGGGATGACAAGCCATTATCCATGGCTATGTTGTTTGCTTCTTCTAACCCTCGTGGAGGTTCTTCAAGGCCATCTGATGCTCAGTTTGCTCCAGTGCATACTCTTGAACTCAGTTCCTCTGCATCACAACATTCCTCTCATAAAGAGTCTCCTACCATGACTATGGATGATGTTTTGCAGTAAGTTCCTACACTTCTTGAACGAATAAAAGGATTGGAGCAACAGCTAACTATGACAAATAAGAAGGTACAAAAGTTGGAGCATGCTTTAGAAGAACTTGGAGTTTCTTTACCTGAAGATGCAGAATCTGAAAATTCATCCAAACAAGGGGGTATTGGTCACAAACAGCTGAAAGAGAATCCTTAGAAGAAACAGCTGTTAGTTCTCCTGGACTAGAAGATGCAAAGTTGATCATTAACCTAAGTCAAAGTCAGAGGCAAAGGAAAATGTTAAGGGAAAGATCTGTGGCCAAAGAGACTGCTCAACCTAGCATTGGTCAGAGGGAAGGAAAACAAATTGCTAAATTAATCCCTAGGCCTAAGAAATCAAAGAAACAAGTCAGACAAGAGGCAGCAAGTTATATTGAGATTGATAAACTTTTGCAACAAGATGCAAGTCAGATACAATCCCTGAAAAAGGTTAGAAGGGTTTAAAATTTATGAACCCTTGACTATGTTTGAATGAATTCTCAGGGTAAATGGATTTTTGAGGAAAATAANAAATTAATCCCTAGGCCTAAGAAATCAAAGAAACAAGTCAGACAAGAGGCAGCAAGTTATATTGAGATTGATAAACTTTTGCAACAAGATGCAAGTCAGATACAATCCCTGAAAAAGGTTAGAAGGGTTTAAAATTTATGAACCCTTGACTATGTTTGAATGAATTCTCAGGGTAAATGGATTTTTGAGGAAAATAACCCTTGGTGGAAGTGCTTTGCACTGACACAACAAATGGTTATCAGTCCACCATGTCTAACCCACATAAGGACTGGCTAATCCAAGAGCAAACGACTCTAGGTAAAGATATCTCAGATCCGTTTATGGCTGACAATTTGCCCAAAATTGTATGGTATTAAACTCACCATATCTGTTATAGTGAAGAGTTGACTAGCCCCCAAGGTTATGGCTTGTGGTAAAGGCAATGGAAAACCATAATTGGTAATCAACTCACCAAGATGATGACTGTATTCCATCAAAGAGTTGGCTAGTCCAAAAGCAAACGGCTTTTGGTAAAGATAAATTCAAATCCGTTGATAGCTGATGGTTTGCTAAAAATCATATGGTTATCAATGTACCATAGTATTACACTGAAACATTGGCTACTCCAAAAGTGATGGCTATCTGGTAAAGAGACATCAAATCCATTAAATTTTTAATGATTCACCTCTCACAGGAGTTCACACACCTGGAAGTGATGAGAATNTCAAATCCGTTGATAGCTGATGGTTTGCTAAAAATCATATGGTTATCAATGTACCATAGTATTACACTGAAACATTGGCTACTCCAAAAGTGATGGCTATCTGGTAAAGAGACATCAAATCCATTAAATTTTTAATGATTCACCTCTCACAGGAGTTCACACACCTGGAAGTGATGAGAATAGTATGAAACTTTTGGTTTGATGTACATATTGTCAATGTTGCTGCAAAGATGAGATGGTAATAAAGATTTGAAGGTTGCTGCAAAGATTTCAAGATTCAACAAAAGTTGCAGCTCAAAAATAATTCCAAAGAAGCTTATATTCAAAATTCTCAAAGCATTTCTGAAGAAAGGAACTTGAAGATCATGGAGCATGAAGATCAAGTTAGGGGAGGATTGTTGGGAATTATTTGTAACAGACTTAAAAGTCTGAATAGCTTAGTTAAGTCGGGTAGATAGTTAAGTCTGCCAGTACTAAGTTAAGTTTGGCCAGTGATAGTTAAGTCTGTTTATGTTAGTTCAGTTAAGTCTGTTTTGCTGAACAAGTTAGATAAGTTAGGAGACATTATAGGAAAGGATATGCACGCGGTTAGATATCTTAGGAGAAGATATGCATGCATCCTTTCACACGTTTGTAGAATTAGGGTTTCCTTGTAGTATAAAAGGAAACCTAAGGCATTGAGTTCGATGCCAAGTTTTCTCAAAGTTAATAGAATATAAAGTTAGTAATTCTCTGTGTTGTTCTTACTACTTGTGTTAATATTCCGCGTTAACATCAAGTACACATTGTTTAGAGTTTCTCATATGGATAGTTTGGATTTATCCAAGGTATCTATTGTCTTACAAAGGCTGCTTAGATCCAAATCATTGGACCTACAAGATCTAACTAATAGAATCTTGTGATATGACGAGAAATACAAGTTCTAACTCTTAGAACATTGTAGGATGAGGTAGGGAGAGAATATAGAGTAGGAAAAATAGAGTGAAAAATGACGAAGGAATGAAAGGATGGAAAGAAGTGGAAGGATGGATGAAAAAGTAGGAAGGAGTGGGGGGGAAGGAGGGAAGGCAAGGGATGAAATAGGAAAGTATGAAGGAATGGAAGATAACGAAGGAGTGGGATTAAACTGAAGAGTAGGAAGAAACGGGAGTATAGGATTGGAAAAAGGCGGGAGAGTGAGATTTTGAACGGGAGGATGAAAAGAAGCGGGAGAATAAGATTAAACGGAAGAGTAAGAGTATAGGATACTTGAAAGGTCGGTATCCTAATAAGGACAAGATTTACTAGATTCCTTTAAAGTTTGTTTTCCCCCTAAGGTTCTTCTAGTTTCTATAACTAGTCCTAAGGTTCCATGGGTAATGTATTAGTCTTATCTGATAAAGAAGATCCTGTAATAGGAGAAGAGCTAGGTGGTTTCTCTTCTAGGGGTTTACTAGGAATATCACTATTCCTGGGTAAAGTTTTGTGTTTACTCTTTTGTCCTAAGTTATCCATTACTAGAAGTGTCACTATTACTATAAGTATCACTATTCCTAAGTACTTGAAACCGGTATCCATAGTATCTTCCAAGTAGGATTTCTAAGGTGTAATCTATAAATCGTCAAATCCTAAGAAACTAAGTATAGGTAGACTAGAATCCTCAAATATCTTATTCCTAGTTATGACTTAGTAAATCTTGAATTTTAAGTCTGGGTGATAAAATTTAGGGTAGGTTCGGGTTATCCTAATGGTGTATTATTCCTAGAAATTTCTAAATCCTATATTATATCTTTGAGGGTAGTATGTGGGAAAATCTTAATACGGGGTGGGTAACTTAAGGGACTAGGCAAACTATGACCTCAAAACGGTTTGTTCCTATAAGGTGAGAATTTGACTAGTATTCTTGTTCCGTTACTAGACTAGATACTAAAGGCTTAAGGTTCTAAATAGGTAGTGTACTAATCTAATCCTTTGTTATTCTTAAATTTCCTAAATTGTACCTAAAGGTTTCCTTATATCTAATCTATGACTAATTCTAATGTCCTTGATATTAAGTAAGATTCTTATCTTAGGCTAAATCTTATCTTATAGAGATGTCTTTCTTTTGTCTATTTAGTATAGATTCTTCCCTAGTTCGGTTTCTAACCTCAAAATTTTCTTATTTTCTATTTCCTTAATAATTTCCCTAGAGGTAGTTTATCTTAGTGATTCAACGTATTCTATATTTAGGCTTATGTTTTCTAAAGATATCTTAAAATCATTTCTAACTTCAAATACGGGAATCCTAGGGAGTGAGATTCGGGTTTTACTAAGAGGGGAAACTATTTCGGAAATCATAGTAATATAAGGAAGTAAAGAGAGAAGGATGGGATTATGTTTGTATATGACTATCATATACTTGCATATAGGAATAGTTAGGGGAAGATTCTCTAACTAGGGGAAAGATAGCTTTAAGGAAAGCTAAGGAAGTAGTGAGGATCTAGAGATCGGAGAGGAAAGAATTCAGATCTCTATAATATAGAATAAGAATTCTCATCATTGATAAGGGAAGTGTTTGAAGGGATTTGGTTTTTAGGAAGTGAAAAGATATGAAGCACGAGGGAAGTTTAAAAAGTTTTGAGAATCTATGAATCTAAGGCATCGGGGTAGTTCATCCTAAATTCCTAAAGGTAAGGGTTTAAGGTAGATTATAACAAGTACCCAACTTGTCATATCTTATGGAATATGTTTATACTCCTAAGGGTTACTATAGGGTTCGGAATGACCTAGGGTAATTAAGAAGAGGCATACCTAATCCTAGTTTAGATAAATTATCCTGAATTGAGGGGCACTAGGTAGTTGATGCAGGATTTCTGACCAGGTTTTAATATTTATAAATTCTCGTTTACCTATAGTCTACCTTAATGCACTAACGGACAGTGTATCCGGTCGTGTGTAGATTAGTAACTGGTAAAACCGAGGTCGTCCCAAGAACGGTTGATTTCTAGTTTCTTCAATTAAAACGATTATCACATAAATGTTTAACGGGTATGATTTAATAAGAGATTGATGATTAAATTATATAATTATACTACGTGATCAATTGGGATGGTTCTAAGGTAAACAACTAATGGCGATGATAACTGAAATGGTTTAATTCTCATATTAAGCTTTCTATCACTACAAGTGGGGCGGACATATATCACTAAAAATTGCAGGGTAAGGTCATCCTAGCCTATCTTCCCTTCCTATCGCCTCAGGAATCACAGGCACTACCTCATGCTAGTAGCCGAGGTTAGATATTTGGTTGAGTCATTAAGTGCCACTACATGCTAGATTTATTCATAAATGGCCCGTTGTCACGATCATAGACCACTTATTCATCGGTGTGGCCCGGCCTCTCGGATCTTAGACCACGTATCGCTAACTTCTTAAGTACCTCCACTTGTAAGGTGGTCCTATGGTCAATTCTCACACAAGGCAGTATGGTCAGTTGTCATCCCTCCCATTTCCTCGCAATCTATCAGGCTAGCGCCCTATTGTCAATTCTTCTAGCCTACTAAATGGATTGAGGTATCAAGTCAACCACATAAAGCGTAATAGATACAAACAAGCTTATAATACTACCGAAACTAAAGGGTCTGATGGAAAACTAAGCATGCACACACTAGTAGCAATAATTAAAAACATAATAAAAAGAATAAAAACCAAACAATTAATCATCCAATATAATTAATTAATTAATTGACTAGAAGAATTAATTAATTAAAAACCAAAAACAAATAAATAAAACACAATAGATAACGAAGCATCGATAAACAAACAGGATCAAAATTATAGTCATTAATAATGAAACTGGATAAAATACTGAGAATCGAGGTAAGTTACATATCGTGCCAAATAAATGTTCCTGTTCCGCTAGTTGAATATCGGGGCGAAATCCGAAAGGATTTGCCCCTTAAAAAGCCAACGCCTGCTGCTCCCTTTTTCTTTCTTCTCGTACAGTCGCCAAAAAGAAATGCAGGAACCAAATTGATGCCATAAATCTACAAATGGCACATGTATTTATAATAGGAGAATTTCAACTTTAAACCTTCATCTTCACCATATTTCCATAATGGTCCTTGTCATCACTAATATATAACACATAAATGTGTTATTTTATTAACGCATTAGCCCCCTGGACTTTAATAGCTTAGCGTCCGCATCACTAACTACGGCGTAACTAGTCACTCAGTTACGACGTAGCTCTTCTCCTTGGTGCCCGCGTAATTAATTACGGCTTAACTATATTACAAATTTACGTCGTAACTCTTCGTTCGTAAATACTTATCCACACCGTTAATATCTCTACGACGTAGTCCAATTACTAACTACGTCGTAGCCTTCATAATAATTAATTACGGCGTAATTAAATTACTAAGCTACGCCGTAATTCTTCTTCAGCTCGAACTCATCCACTCGTACACATCTCTACGGCGTAATCCAATTACTAACTACGCCGTAGCCTTCATAATTATTAATTACGGCGTAACTTCGATTAATAGTTACATCGTAATCTCTTCAATCACATAAATTCTTCTCGGTGTCATAACTACGCCGTAACCTCACGCCATGGTTACGGCGTAACCTTCATTACATAGAAAATTGGCCTCGATAGAGTAGCTACGGCATAGTCCATATTATCACATACGCCGTAATTTGTCATCAGAATATATTTTGCACTTGTTGGCCTTTTCTCATGTCTTTCCGCTCCAACGCCTCATTTATCCTGACATGTCATTATAAACAGATATAAACGAATTAAGTACAATATTTATAACAAATGAGGCAATAAACACGGGAATTTGATATGCAAAATATCAGATTATTTGATGTTATCAAATATCCCCCCACTTGAACTCTACTTGCCCTCAAGTAGATTTTTAAAATTATTTCTAAAAAGATATATCCCAAGATAACTTGGAAAATATGAGTTTAAAAATTACCTAAGCTAGAAATTTCCAAACCAAGCACCTCACGAAAAGGGAATTGAAAATCACACTCTCTCTCTCACTAATCTATGTGTTTGTTTTGGGGTGATCACTCAACTGCTCAGTCATGGCGAGTATTCTATCATAGGCTTGGCAAAGATACTAATCTCCATCACTAGAGTCTATAGATGCAGCTATTCCAAAAGGCAAAAGGGTTGACACAACATAAAGGCTTACGGGGTTATATTGTCATTACTAACATACTATGGCGAAGGCGACAAAGAACATCGATACATGACCAGAACGCTGGCCAAGACACCAATGCCTGCTCGACAATCACCTAAGCATGATTCATGACTAAAGGGTAGGATAAGACATGGGAAACATTTAATGTGTGTAAACAAAAAGACACGAAACAAATAGTTTCCTAAAGTCCACAATCACCCCGTCACTAGTCGCATTTAATCCCAAAGCAAAAACCGAGGGTCAAGAGTCAAGGGGTCTTCAATATCATCCAATACACGAGTTAATGCATATGAAATGTAGCGAAGTGCCTCATAATCTCCATAAACTAGGCAAAAAGATGCATCAACTCGGCCTTCATCATCAATGAAAAAAAATTATGTGCTCCAAAAATTAAAATTTGGGTAAATTTTGCACATATTTTAANAGTCGCATTTAATCCCAAAGCAAAAACCGAGGGTCAAGAGTCAAGGGGTCTTCAATATCATCCAATACACGAGTTAATGCATATGAAATGTAGCGAAGTGCCTCATAATCTCCATAAACTAGGCAAAAAGATGCATCAACTCGGCCTTCATCATCAATGAAAAAAAATTATGTGCTCCAAAAATTAAAATTTGGGTAAATTTTGCACATATTTTAACAAAAAACCGCATAATCAAACATTTCTATCTCCCTTCCCCCCACTTGAGATGTACAATACCCTCATTGTACAAATATTGACTTATACTTGAAAGGTGAGATAGAAATGTACGGGTGTATAAATGTATCCGTTAGAAGACATCAAACGGATATGTAGAAACATCGCCAGTTGAACAAGGCGGAAACACTTTACTATAACAATGACTAATAAACGCTTGCTTGCATGCTTATTTATTTATTTTTTTATCATTATTTTTTTAACATGCAAGATAAGGTATACAAGAAAAAATACTAAGAACATAAACGGCATCCCCCCACTTGAGATCAACTGTAATCTGAACCCAATTTCTTCCAAAACCCTTTATTCAAAACCCGCGACTTCCACCAGTAGAACCAAAATTAACCAACAATGCCCGGACCGTGGACTATAAGAAACTAGAGGGTAGGCTAGGCGATAGGTGTAACGAAACATATATTGGGTGAACAAAATGAAAGGAAAGGCTCTGAAGGGTGTATCTAGGGGTATCTTGCACAAAGATGAGTGCAACAAAAGGTTTAAACAGGAGGATTGACTGATCGATGTGAAAAGTCAATATACATAATTTATTGGCTATTTGGGTTTATCCTAAAATTTGCCTTAAATCCTAGCTGCACCGATTATACCAAGTTGCCTCAGTGTAATGCTCATCATAATGGTCTCGAAAAGATACTCTATGACAAGTTCTAAAGTTTACTACAGCCAGCGGCACACTCATTTTAGTAGTATTATGTATAAGCGGAAAACGGAAAGGCTTATCCTCATACAATGTAAATATAGGGTAGGTGTGCTCAGTCTAGATTAGTCTAGTTAAGTAATGAAAAACATGTCAAAATTTTAATGATGAAACATTTTTCACTAAAAACTAGAAAAATAAAAGCAAGTAAAATCAGGTGGGTGTTTATTTCTAATCCCTTCCCCCCACTTAGGTCATACTAAAGCATATAAATGAAAAATAGGAAGGGTTAGAAATGGAACGGAAAACTCCCCTAGATTTGCTTGGTATGATCAATAATGTGTGTCCAAAAATATGCTCCAAGCATGCCTCCTCGAGCAACATCCAACTCTATCAACAAACCACCATCTTTGTATCCAACTAGATTGGATAGAAAGTGTTTTCTTGTAGCTATGCACCACATCATATTCCACAAACCTGTGAGCTAGCAAGAAAACTAATACCAACAAAGCATAAATCCGGATAAAAGCAAAAATAGCACGAAATGTACAAAATGAAAATGAAAATAAAATAAAACCTAACTCACTTTCGTAGGAATCACGGATGCATTTAGCGTATGCAACAAGCCTTTTAAAACACTCGGTGTCCCGAGTGGACGAGTGAAGTCTCGTGAGGGTTTACAGGGAACACACCCACAAAGTTCGTTTAACTACTACTACAAGGTTATGGAATGAAAGGATTTGAAAAACAATTTTTGCATACTGGAGGAAGTTACGGCATAACTTTTATAACTGGGTTATGCCATAGAAGAGTTAACCTCTTGTTTCTTTTGTAATTTGAGGAAGGTTACGACGTAACTTCTATCACTAGGTTACACCGTAATCCATTCTGTTAATCAATCCCAGATTAGATCCACCTCCACTGCTCAACAGGAACCTTCACTTGACCTCCATTGTTGTGGATACCTGCAAAACGTTATTCCAAACAATCCAAACCAAACCACAAATCCTAGATCTAACAAAAAATGTTCAAAAAGTCTAGAAAATCAAAAACTAAATCTAGGATAGGGACGGGTAGTCTCCCGACGAGCACTTTTCTTTAATCTCCATGAGTCTTTAAGTTAGACTCCTGCTTCCTTCAACAAACATCTATTGGACGTCTCCAATCATGTCCATTGCTCTCGCCATCATGGCATGCCAACATCCATCTCAACTTGTTCTTCCTGCTCAATCACGCACACTATCACAACCTCGTGCATTAAATGTGTAAAAATAATAAACATGAGCAACAAGTGAGATATATCACATAATATTCAATTTTAATATATTTCAGATAAGGTTACGGCGTAGTATCACTACTAACTACGTCGTAACTAGACCTGTGAAAACTGGTTACGCTGTAACAACTATCACCATGTTACGCCGTAGGTCCTATCAGAGGTCAAAAAAATTTTATAATAAGAACAAGTTACGGCGTAACCATTGTTACTATGTTACGTCGTAGGTCAAGACTGAGGAAAATAAACATAGAATTTCCATTAAACAACCAAAAATACGAAGACCGTTCCCCTGCAGTGGCGCCAAAAACTTGATGCATGATTTCTGACCAGGTTTTAATATTTATAAATTCTCGTTTACCTATGGTCTACCTTAATGCACTAACGGACAGTGTATCCGGTCGTGTGTAGATTAGTAACTGGTAAAACCGAGGTCGTCCCAAGAACGGTTGATTTCTAGTTACTTCAATTAAAACGATTGTCACATAAATGTTTAACTGGTATGATTTAATAAGAGATTGATGATTAAATTATATAATTATACTACGTGATCAATTGGGATGGTTCTAAGGTAAACAACTAATGGCGATGATAACTGAAATAGTTTAATTCTCATATTAAGCTTTCTATCACTACAAGTGGGGCGCACATATATCACTAAGAATTGCAGGGTAAGGTCATCCTAGCCTATCTTCCCTTCCTATCGCCTCAGGAACCACATGCACTACCCCATGCTAGTAAGCCGAGGTTAGATATTTGGTTGAGTCATTAAGTGCCACTACATGCTAGATTTATTCATAAATGGCCCGTTGTCACGATCATAGACCATTTATTCATCGGTGTGGCCCGTTCTCTCGGATCTTAGACCACGTATCGCTAACTTCTTAAGTACCTCCACTTGTAAGGTGGTCCTATGGTCAATTCTCACACAAGGCAGTATGGTCAGTTATCATCCCTCCCATTTCCTCGCAATCTATCAGGCTAGCGCCCTATGGTCAATTCTTCTAGCCTACTAAATGGATTGAGGTATCAAGTCAACCACATAAAGTGTAATAGATACAAACAAGCTTATAATACTACCGAAACTAGAGTGTCTGATGGAAAACTAAGCATGTACACACTAGTAGCAATAATTAAAAACATAATAAAAAGAATAAAAACCAAACAATTAATCATCCAATATAATTAGTTAATTAATTGAATAGAAGAATTAATTAATTAAAAGCCAAAAACAAATAAATAAAACACAATAGATAACGAAGCACCGATAAACAAACATGATCAAAATTATAGTCATTAATAATGAAACTGGATAAAATATTGAGTATCGAGGTAAGTTACATATCGTGCCAAATAAATGCTCCTGTCCCGCTAGTTGAATATCGGGGCGAAATCCGAAAGGATTTGCCCCTTAAAAAGCCAACGCCTGCTGCTCCCTTTTTCTTTCTTCTCGTACAGCCGCCAAAAAGAAATGCAGGAACCAAATTGATGCCATAAACTTGCGAATGGCACATGTATTTATAATAGGAGAATTTCAACTTTAAACCTTCATCTTCACCATATTTCCATAATGGTCCTTGTCATCACTTTAACAAATATATAACACATAAATGTGTTATTTTATTAACGCATTAGCCCCCTGGACTTTAATAGCTTAGCGTGCTACGCAGAGGTGCACAAGAACGAGCACATCACTAACTACGGCGTAACTAGTCAATCAGTTACGCCGTAGCTTTTCTCCTTGGTGCCCACGTAATTAATTACGGCTTAACTATATTATAAAATTACGCCGTAACTCTTCGTTCGTCAATACTTATCCACACCGTTAATATCTCTACGGCGTAGTCCAGTTACTAACTACGTCATAGCCTTCATAATAATTAATTACGGCGTAATTAAATTACTATGCTACGCCGTAATTCTTCTTCAGCTCGAACTCATCCACTCGTACACATCTCTACGGCGTAATCCAATTACTAACTACGCCGTAGCCTTCATAATTATTAATTACGGCGTAACTTCGATTAATAGTTACGTCGTAAACTCTTCAATCACATAAATTCTTCTCGGTGTCATAACTACGCCGTAACCTCACGCCATGGTTACGGCGTAACCTTCATTACATAGAAAATTGGCCTCGATAGAGTAGCTACGGCGTAGTCCATATTATCACATACGCCGTAATTTGTCATCAGAATATATTTTGCACTTGTTGGCCTTTTCTCATGTCTTTTCCGCTCCAACGCCTCATTTATCCTGACATGTCATTATAAACAGATATAAACGAATTAAGTACAATATTTATAACAAATGAGGCAATAAACACGGGAATTTGATATGCAAAATATCAGATTATTTGATGTTATCAGTAGTGAGAGTAAGAGGTATCTAAGGCATAACTTATGTTATTAATTTTCTATTTTACATATCCTATAAACACTAATTATCCTAAGGCAAAACTCTTAAGGCTATAAAAGCATACTACTTAGGGATTTCTTCCAAGGTTTTCTTAAATCTAAGGTTTTGAGTTTGTGATGTTTCCTAGATTTTATTGATGACATTCCTCATCATCATCAATCATCTTTTCTAAAGTACAAATCCTAAACGGGCAAAGGCTATCTTATGGTGGTGTCTCATTTGATTTTTCTATAATTTAGCAACCTTAAAACGAGTTTGTTGTAGGGTATTTCTTAAACTACTATAATCAGGTCGGAAACCTATGTTATTATCATGACATTCTTCTATCTTCTCAAGAAGGTCAAGGAAAATTTCATCTAAGTTATTTAAAATATCCTCTACTTGATCTTCCTGATTTTCTAAGGTTGTCCTAGTGGGATTTTCCCTAATTTCAACTTTCAAAGATGAAGTGGGAGGGTTTACTAAGTAAGGTGTGGGTGCTAAAGTATAGGGTTGTCTAGGTTCATATCTAGGGATATAGGTAGGGATAGGGTTTCTAACGTATATAAGGTTCTCTAGGAAGAAAGAACCCATGTGACTCAAATCTTGGAGTGGGGAATGGTGGACGTAATATAGGGTTTTGGGGAGTAAAAGGTGATGCCTTAGCATAGAAATATCTTATATGTTTTAAGTGTGGGTTATCTATGAAAGGTGTAAAACCTAAGGGTGACGGTGTATCTATATTATTCCTAGAGTCTTCTAAGGAATCGGGAAAATATGGTTCAGAGGGATAATCTAGTACATTCAGAGAGGAAAGAGCATTCTCCGGATGTAAACTAGATGAGACGGGGGTAGAATAGCGGGGAGTAGACATAACTATATAATAGTAAAAATACTGTAAATCATTTAGCAGTTAATTACTATACTAACCTTAGCACGTATTGTTACGGAGGATGGCAAGGGCACTGAGGACTTTCTCGGGTTTAGGAAAAATAGTTGTAGTTTAGGTTTTGACCTTGTTCTCTAAAACTGATGCTCTGATACCAATCTGTAACACCCTCATTTTCATGGTTCGCAGCGGATTTAGGGTTGGGGTGTTACTTCATAGAATCACAGTTACAGTAATAGAAAACGACTCGAAAAGAGACGTTTTTAGAAATTTAGTTATTATTCATTAAATTATCAGAGTTTTTATAGTAAAAGGTATACTTTTACTAATGATGAGGTCCCAAAGTCTAGGTGAAATGTTATGTTAGAATGATAACCGGTTTGAAAGTCCTCCAAATTTAGTGCCTCCTCCTGCCATGGCTCCGTAATAGTGGTATACCTAGGATACATGCTTAAAAAGTCAACACTAGGTGTTGAGTGAGAGTCATAGGTTTAAGTGATAGTGAATACAAGTTCCACATGGTTCAGTTGTTACACCCTTCAAAGAAAATGTAGTGTTTGTAATAATTGCAATGCATATACAATTATCAAGAGTGGGGTATGTTGCACTAAGCTCATGAACCACACGTTAACAGTCCGGGTCATGGGGTCTGCAGACTAACCATAAAGGGATGAGAAGGATAACTTTGCCAAAGTTAATCCTTCAGAGAGGGTTCAAATATAGTACTTATTGATACCCTCCAGTGAGAGGTAGTATCAACGGGAGTTGTCAAACTCCAATAGATCTATCAACTATATTCGCGTTCACTTGTGTAAAATATCACAAGTGATTAGATTCATGAATTTGGTTATGTAGTAGTGGCAGATAGTTTACTCATGCAACAACCAAAGAAAAAGACTTGTATTCGGTTTAAAGAGAGTAGTAAGCATGTATCCCCCTCACAGGGTTTGTAAAGCATTTAGAAAGTGTGAGGCTATGAAAACTCACCTGGGCTTAGGGAAATCTGATTGATGTAAAAAGTAACTCGAAAACTAGACTGCTTTACTCACGTATCCTGGTGATATTGTAAGTGTGGATGTGTGTCAAGCTCTAGTTGTTTTGTTCAAGTTTCTTAAGTAATCATTCTTAGGGTTTTTAATGTCTTAGATATAACATAACACCGTTCAGTCCATCACAATTCAGAAGTATAAGACTCCTCACATGAAGCTCCCAACTATTGTATTATGTTATCAACATAATACCGTTCGGGCCATCATAGTTCAGAAGTTAATACTCCTCACATGAAGCTCCTTACTATTGTGTCATGTAGTTATTTAGAGTTTAGTTATAACATAACACTGTTCGGGCCATCATAATTCAGAGGTCATGCAATAATCGTTTGAGGAGCCAGGGCACTTTAAATCGTAAACCCAGCAAACTCGTCAAAACGAAATATCCACATGAAGCTCCCTAGTATTGTGTTATGCTTCTAACGTTAAAATATTTTCACTTTATACCCTTGTAGTTTAATATATTTACCAAATCTACCCTAAACTTATAATACTTATATTATTTATATTTATAACTAAACTTGACACAATTAGTCCTTATACTTCTATATTTTGGGAAAATGACAGAAATGACCATTGGACTTATAAGTTTTCAAAATTTACCATTTATACCCTTAACTTTATAACTTTTGCAAAACTACTCCTTAAAAGTTTATAACTATTTTACTTTCTATCCTAAAGTTATGTAAGTTTGCAAAAAGGGTCCTTATACTTATAACTTCTAAGAAATGTCAAAAATAGTCCCTAGACTTAATATTTTCAGAAAGTTACCACATATACCCCTATGCATGGAAAACTTTGCAAAACTAGTCCTAATTCCATGCAATTCATATTTTTATGAAACAAAAAGGTTTCCTAGCTTATGGTTAACTAATATTAGCTTATCTAACTTACCTAAACTAGCTTATAGCATATAAATATGAATTTGACTCATTTTAGGGTTTAAAAATGAAAAGTTCTAGTTTTTAGTGATCAAGGCTTAGGCAAAGGTTCTAAGGCATCCTATAACTAACCTAGAACTGAAATAAAGCTAATAGAATCAAAATGAAAGGCTTACTTGACTAGCTAGGGCTTAACGAGGGCTATTAGAGTTTTCTAGGCCAAAACTAAACTCGACAAGCATGCAAGGCCTAGGTACTCGACTTCTACGGCTACTAGGGTACTACTACGACTACTAGGACCAGAGAATGTTTAGGTTTGAGAAGTGAAGAGGTGTGTTTGTAAAGAAAGGGTAACGAGCCCTTTCACTATTACAAAACCAGGCTAATGCAACGAAAATTTGCAACGATAGATTTCCGTTGCAAATTTGCAACCGTAATGCAACGAATTACCAACCGAATTGCAACGATAAAGAAAATGGTTGCAAATCTGATGCAAAACATAAACTAAATACTTTTACTTTCATTTTTATTTTTTCCGTTGCAAATGCGTTGCAAATTATAATAATTTATAACGGAAAAGCAACGAAAGACAAAAATTAAATCTAAAAAAAAATTAAATTTATTTTCCGTTGCAATTCCATTGCAACTTTTCATAATTTGCAATGGAATAGCAACCGAAGACAAAATTTAAATCTAAAAAGAATTATCATTTTTTCTCCGTCGCAATCCGGTTGCAAATTTTCAAAATTTGCAACGGAATAGCAACGGAAGACAATAATTCAATCTAAATCAAATTATCACTTATTTTCCGTTGCAAAAACTAAATCTGAACGGAATAGCAGCCGAAGGCCTGGTTTAAATATAAAATAAATTATCATTTATTTATGTCGCAGTTCTGCTGCAAATTTCAAAATTTACATTGGATTTGCAATAGAAGATTGCAATACAATGTTACTAAAATTATTTTTGATTGTCATTGCAATGATCAATGATCCTCGTAGTTGGGGTAATGCGCACGTATACAAGATACGTGTATGTGTATATGGTGTGTAAAAATATGACTTTGTTCTTATGAACAATCATATCACTGGTACAAAAAGTTCTATCAGTCACGCCCAAAATGCGTGACGATAGGCATATAGTCACACACGTTTTTTTCGTCGTGTGTCACCAAAAGTCCCGCCACCGTAGGTGGCATATGGTGACGTTGTTGAGTTTGTGGCCTTTTCCATCAAAAAAGAGTGACCAAAACCCTGAATATGTGTGACAAATTAGGCACAAGTTTTGTTGGATTAGTCATTATCCGTGACCGTAAATACCTTATAGTCACACGAATATTTTTTTAGAGTAACTATTGTTTGTCCTTTGGCCACATAAATATATAACATATGTGACCTTTTGTAATATTTAGTCACACAAACCATGTTTGTTTTGGATATTTAGTCACATACAATTTAACAAACAGTAGCCAAAAGCGTTAATAAGTGTGACCATATGCTCTTTAAAGTGAACAAATGTGTATTTTGTGTGACTATTGATCATCCAATGGACACGTTAATTTTATCTTTGTGTGGCCTTTTGTAACATTTAGTCACAGAATCCATGTTTGTTTTGGGTATTTAGTCACATACAATTTAACAAACAGTGGCCAAAAGCGTTAATAAGTGTGACCATATGTTGTTTGAAGTGAAGAAATTTGTAGTTTGTGTGACTATTGATCATCCAATGGTCACATAAATTTTTAATTTGTGTGGCTAGAGCTGGCAAATTGGGTACCTGTTAGGACCTGTTAAGACCTGTTAAGGGAAAAAATATGCTATGCAATTTTTTTATTTTTTAAAATAATTGTTTTTAGTATTATAGGGTTCAATATTTAACTTTTTTGATACATAAAACGAATAACTGTCATACTCAAACCACCAAAGCCAAGTGTTAAACGAGTCATTTTCATTTTTGAAACTTATGTTATTCGCGCGCTCCAAACCTGTTAAGACCTGTTAAGACACGATTTGCCAGCTCTATGTGTGGCATTTTGTAATATTTAGTCACACATCGTATTAAACAAAGAGTGACCAATAATGTTAGTACTGCTAGTACTACGTTAGTACTGCTGGAGCAGAGTTACTACTGCTATATATATAAAATAAAATGTATATAAATGAAGCAAATATATTTACAATTGTATTTCAAATTGAATAAAACTCGAATGTATATAAA
>LBNU01019314.1:3695-24568 GCA_014162995.1 Artemisia annua
TTTTTTCACACACATTCAGATTATCATTCATCTAACCCTTAACCATTTCATTGTTGTGAAGTTTCTTATTGTAGCAAAGAAGTTCACTAACTCATTTCTAGTTTCAAGCTTCCAACAAGAAGTTGCAAGTCTTGATAACTAAAGCATTGTGTAGATTTCTTTAAGTCTATACTTCATATTCATTGTGTGTTATAGTTGTGATCGGTTAGTATTTGTACCTTAAAATACAAAGTGTAAAGGGAGTTGTTGTACCCTTGTGAAAGATCTATCGGGTGTGGTTGTACCCTTGGTAAAGAACTCGACATTTAGCTTAGTGTCGGAAAACGTGTATAAGCGACGTGTAAGGTTTTCTCCGCCGGATAAAGGAGCTTGTTGATAGTGCTTGAAACTCTCGAGTTGGATACTCGGGGCGTGGACGTAGGGCAAGGACAAAAGAGGTCCTTGTAGCCGAACCACGATAAACTATCGTGTTGTGGTTTGATTGTTCTTTCTTTATCTTTGCATATATTTATATTGTGTTTGATATATTTTCAAAACTAAATCTTTGTTTACACGAAAGTTTCAATAAGATTTTAAAAGATAATCAACGCTAAAAAGAGGTAAACTATTCAACCCCCCTTCTAGTTTTCCACACATGACCCAAATTCTAGAAATTTATTCAGCAATAAGAAACACATATATTCCATTAAGGAGTGTTTGGGTAACTTGTAAAATCCTATATAACCTCATAATTCACATAAACCCTGAAACTAACACAAAATCATAAGATGATTTTTAACATGAAGCCATGAAGATACCTTATCATCATTCGAATAACTAAACACCCATAATCCTTAAATTCATCTAATAACTAAGTAAAACACTTAGATAGCATGTCCTCATAACTCCCTTGATTCAAATTCATGATTTAACACATAATTATTACATACCTTAAGTTTGGGAAATCAATTGAAACCTCTTGATTCTTGTCATCATCATAAGCCTTGTTAACCTTGTCAAACCCTTGCTAGGAATTGTTTAAGATTATGATTTGTGAAGTATTCTTCAAAGTGAAGAAAGTGTTATCCCTCATGTTCTTTGGTATGTGACGTGGGAACGAGAGGGGGTATTACTCCCTGAGTCGGTTTTTGTGATAAGCCACAATGGCTTTTTAGTCATTTACACTAAGTTTAGCACTTTAATACATATACCATGTAATAAAACTATGTTGTAATACTTGTCCAAACTAGTTATCTTATCTTTACATGTCTAGTCCCATCTAACTATGTTATTAATTCCGTCAAAGTGGTATTTTTTTTTAATTATTCAACTAATATACTTGACGTACCCAATAGCATTTTAGATAATTCTATTACTGTTATATATTTAAATATTTACTTACAATTTAAACCAATAAGTTTCTTAACTCTTATTTATTCTACAGCAATATATACATATCATAAAATTGCAGACAAATTATTGTTACTGTACACTGTCGTTGCTATGCGCTAGGGTAATCGTCTAGTATAAGTTATCTTTTATTCAATGGAAAAAATAATGTAAACTGCAATGACCAGTAGGGGTGTTCTTCGGTTCGGTTTTCGGGTTATTCGGTTAATTCGGTTCGGTTAATTCGGTTAAAAGTTTTTTTAGGGTCAAACCGTAAACCAAACCAAACCGAATTTAAATTCGGTTTTCGGTTCGGTTTGGTTGAATTCTAGTTCGGTTTGGTTCGGTTCGGTTTTCGGGTTAATCCAAATTACACAATTTATTTAAAAAAGAAGAAAAATATACAAATATATTTAGCTAAAAAAGTTATTTCAAACATAGAAAGTATATTTTAATATTAGGATAAAATTTTATTGTTATTTATATATATATATATATAAATATAAATATAAATATATATATAACCTTTTATTGATTTTATATATATATAAATATATAAAAAATATATAAGTGTATATGAATTCGGTTTTCGGTTCGGTTTTCGGTTTTGATTACCAAAACCATAACCAAACCGAGAACCGAATTAAAAATTCGGTTTGGTTCGGTTTTGGCAAATTCGGTTCGGTTATTAGTTTGGTTCAGTTATTTTCGGTTCGGTTCGGTTTCGGTTTTCGGTTTATTCGGACTTTTCGGTTTTTCTGCTCACCCCTAATGACCAGGTGTAACCTGGACTGACTATTGCTTATAACTTTATTAGGGCGTTGGCTAGTATTGGGCTTCAAGAATTGACTTGAGAGCTCGGGCTAGGGCTATTTTTCAATGGACTTTTCTCCTTGAACAACAACGTTGGCACTGTCTTTTTTTTATTTTCTCTCGAACATACATAACGGTATATGTTGTCTAAATAGAATGGAAACATGCTCTGAGAACTACATATAAAATTATAAATGTGTGCTTTTATGAGGCAAATTATAAATATTGTACAAACAAAATATGTTTATATTCATTCAATTTGTTCGCATTTGACTATTTGAGTAAATGAATTAGGGACATTTGATAAGCCGAACAGCATTTACGACAATTTATAAGCCGAAATATTCCAGTTTCAAATTTGTCGTTATTATAATACTGAGTGACTTTGGGTGCCTTGTTTTGTTTGTCTTTATAAATGTCGTAAACGTCATTTGTACCTATCTTTCCTATAACAATTGATTAATCCACAATTAACTTTGTGCGTATACACCGTCTAATGTCTCGTATACAAATTGAACTCAATGATTTTCTGTTTTAGTATGTTTCATTTTTCCTTTCTCAATAATTGTTCTATGCAACATTAAAGAATGCAGAGAGCTTTTAGCATGCCCGAAGATAGATAGGTACAAAGTTCATTGTAACATTGTACATTGGTTATGAATATATGTGCTCCCCAGCCTTTTCTATACTATGTTGTTCATTCCCTACCTCTCCATAAGCTAATAATGAGGTATTAGGATTGCTGTACAACATAGTGGAAGTATTCTCATTGGTGTGTTGCTCAGGATCCACTGACCGGGTCATGAACGACATGATTTTTGTCCAAAAGTTCAAGAAGTTAACAACAACAAGAACCAGTGAAGTGTTTCACATAGTGTCATAAGATGGTTTGAAAATCAAATTTTCTGTAGTTTTGATGCAATGATGCCTGATGTCAATTAATTTGATTAGTCTTAGGTTTAGGGGGTCTTTCAATTGCTTTTTTCCCCTTCTACTTATGCTTATTCATATATTTAAAAATATTTGTACTACATAAGCTGCTTAGAAAAAAGTACGTAAATAGTAGGTCTTTGTATTTTGTAAAAAGTCAATCTGTTGGATGAATGATGATGACACCTCGTTAGTATTATGTTTATTATTATTATTATTATCCAGCACTATTGATATGAGTTATACTACATCCACAAAATAACCGCAAAGAAACATTCACAAAAATGAGATGACATGTTTTGATTGAGTTATTTTGTGGATGTAGCATAAAAAATAAGCAGAAACAGCGTCGATAACATAAAAATGCTTCTGCTAAAAAAAATAAGCAAATAAGCAAGAAAAAAAAAAAAAAAAAAAATCCAAACACCCCTAGTACTTTAAGAAGTATTGGTGACTTAGAAGTATTGGGTACAATGCAAAATTAGTTGCCGCAGAAGATGGAAATTCAGAGAACTATAAAGGCATGTAGAAGTTTGGCATGATCATAATCATAGCATATCTATTATTTGACAAGCATTACAATGGTATTTCGTAAAAATAGAAGGTGATAGATTCAATGAGAATTCTTTAGTTGGGGTATGAACATTATGACACTACCTAAATAGTTTTGTTTTTCCCATCAAACTTTTCGTTTTTGAGCTTTCATTTATGTAAATCTTTTAATAAAGCTTTACAATGATTTTTAGTCAGTATTTTAATTAAAACTTTATATCTCAAAATTGCTAGCTCATTGGATCTTATAAACATTTGTGTGGCGTTATAAAGCTTGGAATCTAAAGCCATTGTTTTAATAATTTACTGTATGATTAACACGGTCGTCGTGAACAGAAATTGTTAAGTCTCGGTAGTATATTTCCAAGCCATGTTACCTTAGATAAGTGTTACTTAATACTTATATTATGTGTAGTTAATAGTTAGTATCAGATAAAGAAAATAAAAGCAAGAAATATACAGTAATAATTTGAGCAAATGTATATGCGCCTTTAATTTCCAAGAAAAAAGAGAAAAGGTACGTATATATAAATCCGCGTGTGCAAGAAATACTAATGTCTCTTGTCTTAACTACTCTTAACAAGAAACATATAGACCCCCTTGCCGATTAAAGTGGACCTTGCGGACCTAAGCAATCTTACAGAAAACTTGTATATGGGATTTGTATGGGGAAAGGTATAATTAATGTCAAATGGGTTGTAGTTTATCGTTGTGTTTGATGATAAACAAAGTGATAGCCTAGAGTGTCTCAACTAAAAGTCAATTTGACAACACATTTGATATCTATCAATTGCCTGGTCATGTACGCAAGTGCATATCAGAACAGTGGTGTTTTTCTTTGATGAATAATTCATAAAACAAAGATTATCCGACCATCGCTTAAGGGCATGTTTGGCACATGAAATTATTGAGAGATTATGTTTATTTTTTCAAAAAATAATAAGATACTTAAAAAATAATCATCGTTTGGCAGACAGAACTTATAAGAGATCATAAAAAAAATAATCTTCAATACATAATCTCTTAAAATCAAAAGTTACTTCATGTAGCTTATAAAAATAGTCTCTTTTTATAATCAACATCTCCAGCACCAGCTCCAACACCATCTCCAGTACCAGTAACAGCTACTTTCGCCAAACATACCTATTTCTTTACTAATTCGTTTATTATTAGATGGTCACCGTAAGTGAGTTGGTTTTATAATGTAATGTACGCTAATAAAAAATTAATTATTATTATTATTATTATTATTATTATTATTATTATTATTATTATTATTATATATTTTTTTTTAATTATAAACATCGCTTTATTAGAAATTCAAAGGATTTACAAAAAATTAGTGGGGAGCCGAGATACTAATTGGGCCCCCACTCCTTTAGCAATGGCGAAACTAATCCTACTAAAAATATGAGCTACTAAAAATATGAGCTGCAGCACGTGCTCCAATGTCTTGGGTCACCGAGAATCTTCGGATACGCTTTAGTAAGGTCACCGCATCTTTCTCAAGTTCTCCAAAAGAAGATAATGAAAATGGGAGAAACCCATATCCAATATCCGCGTATTATTATTATTATTATTATTATTTTATTATTATTATTATTATTATTATTATTATTATTATTATTTTGTATGCAAATAATTAGAGGGTTAATCGAATAACACAATAAAATAATAAGCTATGTTAAAAGCATGGCGAAGTACATAAATTATTGGTAAAAGGCTATCAACAAGATCAAAGATGAGATACTTGTAAGAAATCATATATTCGTGTATGTTTGTTTTTTTGTCAAACTTTAAGGAACATATTCATGCAATAAAGATTTTGATAAGAGAAGTGGTCGGTTTTGTTATTGTTAAAATGATACAAGTACATACCAACACGCACGGCTCCAAAAGACAGACATATACTCACTTTCTTGCTCTGGAGTTAATAAAAAACCCACAATTTTTTAGTTCCACTCATAGGTTTAAGCTGTAAATGTTGCTTTTTGATTTCATTAAATTGTGCAGATCTTTGATATATAATTTTTGTATTGTATGAATTGTTTAAGAAATAGTCTTTGAATATGTGTTGTCAAATTAACTCAAACTTTGAATATTACGGAGTAGTTTTCAAAAGTTTTAGAAGTACGTGTACTCGTTCTATGATTCCGTAATGAAGAGTGAGAACTGGTGGTTTCACAGCTACTATACATTACAATATAGTAATCCACATTGACGGAGCCATGACCTAATATAACCGGGTGCACAAAATTTTTTAAACCCGTAATACTGAAAATACATTTTGAAGGACCGGGTGTATTTAAGATGCATTTAAGAAAAATTGGTGTTTTTTCAAAAATTAAATCAAAAAAAATCCATGGGGTTCCCGGGCACCCGCGGGAACCCCTAGCTCGTCCCTGGTAATCCATCAGATGAAACTCGATGGAAATGGTTTATAGTACGTATATAAACTTCGATGATAAATTTTGTGGATTTTACATCTAGACCGCAAGAGTTCATTGCAATTCCTTAAACAAAATCTCTGGAATATATATCATAGATTCCACTTTCCACACTACAGGTAGTCTAGTTTGTATGCATGATTGTATTCAACATTTCAGATCGAGACTGGGAGAAATTTTCAATTAAATTCATGCATTATAGTTAAGCTATCAACTTCATCTTTCATTCCCATTTATAATCTAACATATAAAAATGATCTAGTATGGGTCCAATTGGTGTACTCAAATAGAAATTTTTGGAGATGCTAATTTGATCTCGCCATAATCATGCCCATTCATGAAACCATCTGTAAGAAATAAGTGGGTTATTAATTGTTACAATTTTTAAACAAACTGCATCTAGACATTACGTACTACTAATACGTCAACACTACAATTAAACACCAAATTTTGAATTTGTCTTGCTCGAGGAATATCATTGGTGCATGTTTATTTTAACACAAGTATCTCATCCGTAGGTAAGAAATGAACAAGTTGAATCATGCACGAATGTTTGTTAAAAACAAGCATCCATAAATGTAATCATTACTAAATTATACAACGAATATGGTCGGAGTTTTGGGTATATATTTACCTATTTGCATTTGTTTTTGGTTAAATTGTGGAGCTAGTAGCCATGCAACCATTCAGATATATAATATGTATAAAGCACATAAAGACGATACCTTGGCATATAGAATGATAGACCCACAATTATTTAAAAAATCTCAAAGGGTAAGCTTTTTCCGTTTATAAATCATCTTGCCCTTTCACATTACATACCATCACCCTTTTTAGTTCTAGAAAACAAGTAAATTAACACACTACTCAAGTACTCTACAAAATGCTGGGCAAGAAAATCGGGTTCGTCAAGAGACTTGCCAACAAGATTAAAGTTAGGGGCTGCATCAGTCCTCATGGTTCCAACCCAATGCGTTACGAGTATTTGTTTAGTGACCATGATGGAAACACGCAAGGTTATCAACCATGCACAAGTACCCCGAGAGGGTGTATTGCATTATATGTTGGGGAGGAGAGACTACGGTTCGTGGTTCAGACATCCCATCTTTCTCACCCTCTCTTTCAGATGTTATTAGAGAAGGCTGCCGAAGAATTTGGGTACGAACAGAAAGATAGGCTGGTGGTGCCATGCAGTGTTGATGTTTTCCAAGAGGTCATAAGTGCGGTAAAATGCAATGACAAGTTTGATTTCAGATGCATCGTAGAAAAGATCAATTACAGTGCTATCTGATAAAGATGTTATATTGTGCAACCGTAGTTAAACACAAAGTGTTTAATTTCTAAATCATACTTGAATTACAATTTCACCCGAATACAGGCTAGGAGTGATCGAATGGATATATAGCATTCTGTAGTTAGTTTTGTGTAAGTTGTAACTTGTTAATACAATAACAGCAGTAATCATGATGCTAATTAGCAAGAGCGTGAATTAAGAAAGTATGCCATGCTAGCTTCTGCTAGTTTCCTTTTCTTCGTTTTTATATTTTCTTTGCTAGCCAAAAACGAAATGCAAACAAAAAATGTTGTGATGCCAAATAAAGTGAATACCAATCAATTTCGGTTATTTTATCTTACCAATACCAACAAATTTTCGGCTATATTGTTGAATATTTTTGCTTCTTCATACATAAAATGAATAACAACTTTGACATCAATGGATTCAAAAATGACCTATTGGTAGTTCCCTTTTACCCAAAAAAAATGACCTATTGGAACCTCACAAAAGATCTAGGGTTCAAACCTCACTGAGTACACCTTTGGAGGTGGCCAGAAAAATAGTCTGAAACGGTACATGTATGTTTGGTTATGTTGCATACATCTAAATAGAGAAAACCCTATTCTTATATTTAACTACAACAAATAGAATATATACTTAAAAAAACTTCATTACATCAACGGATTCAAATTTATAAAACACATGTTTAATTTCTTAATAATCTTTGTCTATCATTATCTGTCTATTCTTTTAATAATCTGTTTTACAGCATCTATAATGTTAACACTATAAATTTACACTAAAATAATGTAAAAAGAGCATTTTTAGAGCATATACTAGTACTAAATAAAAGTTAATCAGTGGTTAAATGTAAACTTTTGCACTAAATATTGGGCTTATTGTAAACGTATTGATCGGAGACTTATAAAAATATTTATATAGATTAATTTTTACATTTTTAATTAAGTATCAAAGGTGTAAAAAATATAACGAGTTTAAACAAGGTGAATAGTATTAGTGTCATGTATAGTGTAGCATTATATTTCGTGTTTTACCATTCATTGCACTAAATTAGTGTTAAATATAGTGTTAACATTGGTGAATTTATTTATTTATTTATTTTTTACAATAGATTAATGCGTGCAAACAACACATTTAATGCCAACATTGAAGATGCTCGTAGTAACGTCTTTATTTGTTTATTCAATCTCTTTATAATCTCCTCTTTAAACTTTTAGTAGACATATATATGTGTTTGGAGTAAGGATCAAATGAGAAATATAATTAAAATGAGAAGAAACCACAACTACAAATATTAGATGCACTCACAAAAATAGATGCATCTCCCTATTATTTCTCTTTCCTTATTTAAAATATGTGGCCACAACTTTTTCTCATTCTTCTCATTTCAACAATTTTTCTCACTAGATCATTACTCTACGTGTTTGTATCAAATAGTTTCGTTCTTTTTCTCATGATGATCTAATATAGTCCGTAATTACGGAGTATTTTAAACGTACGTACGCTGTTACTCAATAAACTACGAGTATTTGTACTTGTTTGTGATTAGAATAACAGTGAACAAGTCAGAACCCAACATTATTAGCCTGTTTCAACACATTATTTACTAGAACTACCCAAGTACACACAGACAGTCAGACATGGCATGTGATACTTCCGATATCCGTGCACTGGTGGTCAATATATCTTAAATATACATACAGAACAAAGAATTATGGTTCTAGGCATGTGTCCATTAATATTTGCAACGATTATTTTCTATGAACAATTGAACATGGAAATCCTTTTTAACATATTATCATCGTCAACATAACTAAGAGTTTTCATAGTTTGGCTAGTAATGGGGTTCTAAGTTTTACTGTATTTAACTACCTATCCAATTCAACAGTTATTATATTGTTCTGTTAATTCTGTTAAACTGTTTTTTTATCAAGTACCACTAAGGATGAAAATAGTGACCTGTATTGCTACAGGTGTGCAATGAATGAATTTGATGTTGGGCAATCATGGATGCTCCATTTTATCAATATATATCACATAGGTGATACACATGTATTTCTAGATGTTATAGACTTTTGATGTTGTTTAGTTGGCTGCTTATTTTTTTACTGTTTAGTTGCCGTTTTTATATAACTCTCGTATCTTTTTGGCCTTCTCAACTTGCATCTTGTTTATAACTATCATAGCGTCTTAGTTCGAATAATAGAGTTCAATTGGTATGTAGTAATCATAAATTAAAAAAATACTTAGTTATCATTTTTAAAAAGTATAAATTAGTTTATTGTTATAGTTATGAATAATAAATGAAATTCACTGCTATGATCATGTCCATTTTGCCCAATTTTTAACAAAAAAATGATGAAAAATGGAGAAATTTTCTAGAAACCAGCCAGAAAATTATCAAATAAGGTTCAACAATATTAAGGCAATTGAGTGATGAAGATAATTAGGTTACAATTGCACGTAATCATGCATGGTAACCTTACATAAAAATCAAAACAACAATAAAGATTTGTCTGATAAGTTCGATATAAGTTTTGAATGAAAAATTAGTAACATCAAAGATATATATTTGTTACTGAAATGAAATGCTACTAAGTTTTAATCTTCTCCTCCGTTTTTAAACCCTCAAGAAGTTTAATCTTCATGCTAGCAAGCAGTTCTTGCATTTGTTCCCGTGAATGTAGTGGTGCAGGGTAAACACATGCACAATCCAATTGTCCATCTCGCACGGTATCAAAAAGGGCAATCGATGGACCAACTCCATGAGACGAGGCACACCCAATATAGTCATCTAGCCCTAATTCTCGTTCAGCATCACTAGAAGTCTCAATGACAGGATCCTCAAAGACGCCAACTAAAGAAGTTCTCAAGGAAGATGAGGGTGTCAAACTCGGATTGTCTATGGCTTTAGACATGAGGAAGTTCAAGTCAGCCATATCTGAGAAATGTTTGTTGTTGTTTTTAGAGTTTTCAAAAGCCATGTAGCTCTTAGTTGCCAAGTCCCAGAGAGTTTCTTCTCCCTTCACTTCTTGACTCGTTAAGATTGCAGAGTGGTAAAATCCTGAAAAATATGGCGCATGTTGGACAATCAACTCATCTAGTAAATATGTATATAGAACTTAATAATTCCTTCCCTAGTTTTTTGTTATCTTTTTATATTTGTGTGTGCCACTACACAACACTCTTCTGCAGTGTTTATTCATTCTCACAAGAATAGGATTTGCACACGGCTGAATTGAAATAGATGTATACATGATATATGCAAATTGTTTAATGGATTATATAATTGATAATTCGTATGTGATAGAAAGGTTATTTTTTTCAATTCATTATTTGTTCCATATATGTCTTCAATACTAAGACACCTAGACCACTCCTAACAGTGACGCGTCTCTTTCTGTGTCACTTATATCATCTTAGCGTCACATCAACACTTCCTAAAGTGACATACAAACTGACACACCCCTATCAATGGTTGTGTGTCTCTTTCTGTGTCACTTATACACAAATATACCCCACAAACACTCACACACACAAAACACTCAAATGGGCCCCACTCTCTCGTCCCTTTCCTCGTCGCCAAACTGAAGAAGACCAAACCAACGCACCACCAACGAGGTGGTGCCATCGGTGTCACATGAACTTTTTAGTGATATAAACATCCAACCACTATTCAACATTCATGTTTTTCATTTAATGAAATATTCATTGTTGATCTACTTCAAATAAATAAAGCTAGTTCATTAAAAGCAACTATATATATTATGCTCGTACAATGTTTGGTATAGGTAGAGGTATTTATTGAAGAGACTGATCGACCATGTGTCATGTTTGATACTATCATGTTCATGTCTAAAAGAGTTTAAAAAAAATGTTAAATAGATATATCTAGGCTTTCCTAACTCAAAATTATACGTATGGCGTAAAGAACTTGAATATGATATTGATAGATGTCCAAGGACCGAAACTATCTATTTATACGTCACAAAATATATTTTACGAAATTCAAAATGTGTCACATAATATGGCTAATGAAAGAGCTTACCGAATTCATGGATAGATAAAGATGGCTGAAGATATGAGCGGCAGTCATTTAAAAAAATCACTCCATACTTTTTCCGATGGTTGTTACTAGAATGGCGTTTGAAGGAATGGGCAGCAAGTAGCGTTGCTGCAGCCAACGCCCCGCATAATTTGATTCCTCTTAGCTTGCAGCCCTATCAAATAGACAATTCGTAACAACAATATTAATTCATTATAAGATTAGTTAGTTATAGTTGTTTGGATCAAATTGTATCGGTTCAGTCTAAAGATAAAAAACTGCAACTAGAAAGTTACATAAATTTTAATGAATTAATTGTGTTCCTAGAAGACAGCCAGAGTGCCAATTTAAAATTTTATCTTGCATAGTACACAAACAAAAACGAATAGCCTGTAATTAAAAAATTTTAATAGGATATTTGAGACACAAGTTGAAACGTGATTCGTAAAATACAAGTTATTACGGAGTATCGTTGTAGCTTTTACAAAAATCTTTTTAAAACTCTCATAAACAACTTAACAGGTACAAATTCTGTAGGTGTATAAATATTTGTACTATCATAGTGTCTTAGCTCTTCTTTTACCAAGAGCTTTAACTCGAGCTTTAACTATAACTAACTAATGACAAAAGCCTCTAATGACTGTTTTCAGAAATGGTAGTTGCACTTTTAATGTAACGAATAATGACTCATAAATGTACTATTTTCTACATTGAAGGTAAAGAAGTTAGCGCCGGACATTTGTTAGGCATATGCCATAATCATAATAACATGATAAACTTATGATATTCGTTGGGTTATTCACATACGCTGTGTCTCATTCATTAAGAAATTTCTTGGACCGAAATGTATATTAGCAAAAATTAGTATTCATTACTTTCTTAACTACTCTTTCCATGTGATCCAACAATGTTGATTTAGCTTTTTACAAAACTAATTAGATAAACATAGTAAAACTGTGAACCCTGATAATAGCATCAAAAGTATCCCTCAACCCTCTTATTAAGTAATTCTTATTAGATGTTGATTCCTGATAATGTTCTAGGATAAAACTACTGTATATCGCTATAAATTTCCATTGTAAAGTCAGATTAGTATTAGGATATATTTTCCTCATTTTTTGAAAGATTTTCACCTGGTATTATTTGTTTTCCTATGCAAATAATAAGCTGACATAGATTATACAAGTAATCAGATTATTAATAGACATCTGACCAAGCGGTATCGTAAGATCAAAGTTGTCAATGAATCAAGAGACTATGAGTTCAAGTTGTAACACATTAAGAAAGTAATTATAAGATTGAGGTTTAATCAACTTACAGCCAATAGCATTTTAGTGTCTTGTGCATTCATTTTCAATCTCAACACTTCTGAATGTCTTGGCGATTTCGCATCTTTAAACTTCAAATCTGTGAGCCTAAGTGAGTTAACCGAGTAACTTAACATGTCCTTCCCATGAGCCCAAAGTGTCTTCTTAGTCTTTCCAACAGGAATAAGCTCTTCTATTGCAGCATTACCCTTTTCTTTATGCCCTCCACCACCTTCATTCCCCATTGCATCTTTTAACTCCTTAAGCAATGAAACCGCTGTAGTTCTGTCACAAATCGCAGCGTGCATCTTTAAAACCAATACCCATTTATCGCCAGGCAATGTGTACCCGTTAGCGTACCATAAATGCATCCCTCCCATGCACAAGGAACGGGTAGTAATATCAGACCACTCGTTGATATTAAGTTCATGTTCAAGGATCAAATGTAAAGGTGATAGAGACTTGTTAGATTCACGACTCATGAGCGTGTTGAGCAGTTCGGTTGTTTTCGACAGGTTCATGATGTTGTGGCGGATGCTATTAGGGATTGGAGGGTTGATAATGAAAGAAGTTGAGCCTGTTGAGGTGTTTTTGTGTAGCATGGAGTTAAGTATAGGATGGTCATTTTGTAGTTGTTTAAGGGCTTTATGGAACAGTGGAATATTTGGCTCCTTTGAAACTTGGAGTGCTAATGCTGTGATTCCTGTTCCACCAGCCACTGCTTTGCACCAGTTTTGTTCTGTGCCTCCTAATAATCTTGTGTGACTCTCAACTTTTCTTGGAGCATCACCCATTCCAATCTTTTAGTTATGTGTGTATAAATATGAATATATATTTATGTATAGATAGAAGTGAGAGGTGGTGTGTGAGCAACTAAGCAAAGATTGGATGCTACTTATAGTTGAAATATTGAAACACTGCTCTCAGAAGTTAGGTTAAACCTTAAATGACACTCACTCAAGATTTGAACTACTTTCTTATCTTAGCATAAGATGTGGAACAGATGGGCCCCCTTTGTTTGGTCGATTCTAATAGTTATCAATAAATTGTTTCACTGTTCAGAAAACGAGTCGACGTGCAATTCATTGTTTAATATGCGTTCATCCGACAAAATATCATCTTGGTTCATAAAATGTGATTGTTACGCGTAAAGAATATTGAATTTAAAAATTTTCAATAGGATATTTGAGACACAAGTTGAAACGTGATTCGTAAAATACAAGTTATTACGGAGTATCGTTGTAGCTTTTACAAAAATCTTTTTAAAACTCTCATAAACAACTTAACAGGTACAAATTCTGTAGGTGTTTAAATATTTGTACTATCATAGTGTCTTAGCTCTTCTTTTACCAAGAGCTTTAACTCGAGCTTTAACTATAACTAACTAATGACAAAAGCCTCTAATGACTGTTTTCAGAAATGGTAGTTGCACTTTTAATGTAACGAATAATGACTCATAAATGTACTATTTTCTACATTGAAGGTAAAGAAGTTAGCGCCGGACATTTGTTAGGCATATACCATAATCATAATAACATGATAAACTTATGATATTCGTTGGGTTATTCACATACGCTGTGTCTCATTCATTAAGAAATTTCTTGGACCGAAATGTATATTAGCAAAAAGGGGTAATACCAAAAAAACGCACTATACTTGTCAAAAATAGTACTTTTATGCATCGAACTTTTTTTTCCTCATTGGTGTACTAAACTTGCATTTTTTTGCCTCTTTTACGCATTTTCGTACAATTTTATGATATTTTTGCCCCTGAATTTTCAAAGATTTGAGGGGCAAAATCGTCACAAAGTGCGTAAAAGAGGCAAAAAATTTGAAGTTTAGTACACCAATGAGGAAAAAAAAAGTTCGATACACAAAAGTACTATTTTTGACAAGTATAGTGCTTTTTTTTGTATTAGCCCTAGCAAAAATTAGTATTAATTACTTTCTTAACTACTCTTTCCATGTGATCCAACAATGTTGATTTAGCTTTTTACAAAACTAATTAGATAAACATAGTAAAACTGTGAACCCTGATAATAGCATCAAAAGTATCCCTCAACCCTCTTATTAATTAATTCTTATTAGATGTTGATTCCTGATAATGTTCTAGGATAAAACTACTATATATCGCTATAAATTTCCATTGTAAAGTCAGATTAGTATTAGGATATATTTTCCTCATTTTTTGAAAGATTTTCACCTGGTATTATTTGTTTTCCTATGCAAGTAATAAGCTGACATAGATTATACAAGTAATCAGATTATTAATAGACATCTGACCAAGCGGTATCGTAAGATCAAAGTTGTCAATGAATCAAGAGACTATGAGTTCAAGTTGTAACACATTAAGAAAGTAATTATAAGATTGAGGTTAAATCAACTTACAGCCAATAGCATTTGAGTGTCTTGTGCATTCATTTTCAATCTCAACACTTCTGAATGTCTTGGCGATTTCGCATCTTTAAACTTCAAATCTGTGAGCCTAAGTGAGTTAACTGAGTAAGTTAGCATGTCCATCCCATGAGCCCAAAGTGTCTTCTTAGTCTTTCCAACAGGAATAAGCTCTTCTATTGCAGCATTACCCTTTTCTTTATGCCCTCCACCACCTTCGTTCTCCCCCATTGCATCTTTTAACTCCTTAAGCAACGAAACCGCTGTTGTTCTGTCACAAATCGCAGCGTGCATCTTTAAAACCAATACCCATTTCTCGCCAGGCAATGTGTACCCGTTAGCGTACCATAAATGCATCCCTCCCATGCACAAGGAACGGGTAGTAATATCAGACCACTCGTTGATATTAAGTTCATGTTCAAGGATCAAATGTAAAGGTGATAGAGACTTGTTAGATTCACGGCTCATGAGCGTGTTGAGCAGTTCGGTTGTTTTCGACAGGTTCATGATGTTGTGGCGGATGCCATTAGGGATTGGAGGGTTGATAATGAAAGAAGTTGAGCCTGTTGAGGTGTTTTTGTGTAGCATGGAGTTAAGTATAGGATGGTCATTTTGTAGTTGTTTAAGGGCTTTATGGAACAGTGGAATATTTGGCTCCTTTGAAACTTGGAGTGCTAATGCTGTGATTCCTGTTCCACCAGCCACTGCTTTGCACCAGTTTTGTTCTGTGCCTCCTAATAATCTTGTGTGACTCTCAACTTTTCTTGGAGCATCACTCATTTCTATGTTTTAGTTCTGTACTTCTGTGTGTATAAATATGAATATATTTTTATGTATAGATAGATAGAAAGTGAGAGGTGGTTTGTGAGCAACTAAGCGAAGACTGGATGCTACTTATAGATGAAATATTGAAACATGCTATCAGAAGTTAGGTTAAATCTTAAATGATGGTAATTCATTGTTTGAACTACTTTCTTATCTTAGCATAAGATGTGGAACAGGACCCCCTTTGTTTGGTCGATTCTAATAGTTATACATAAATTGTTTCACTGTTCCGAAAAAGAGTGTGCAATTCATTGTTTAAATGTGCACATCCGACAACCTATAGTTGAAATATTGAATTAGTTAGTTATTAATTAAAAAAAAAAAAAAAAAAAAAAAAAAAAAAAAAAAAAACTGAATCTCAGTACGAATCAATAATTTGGGTCGTGATGTGGTATTTAGATTAGAATTGTGTTGCGGTATTCTCAATAGTCATACGAATAAAGAAAAAATGCCGGTTTTACTTCATGCATATATTCAAGATGTTGAAAATCTGGAAAGTGAACATGACCGCAGCTTAGTTTACATTTCCGGACCTTGTTTCCATGATATCATTGATTCATTGTGACTGTATGCATGATAGCTTGAAGATGTGACCTAACTGTTCTTTCTTCATATAATAAGCATGATTCTGCTCTCCTAACTTGTAGATATATTTTAGTAACTTAAGTGGGTCATTCTGTTAGACGTACATGAAACATTATAGGTATCAAACGGTTTTTTAAGTGAAATAAATCAAAAATTGTTTATCAGTTGATTATCACTTATATTTCAATCTCTAATCTTTCAATGTCACATTTCCGAATTGATCATGGCACAAGCATTACAAATATTGTACAGCGGTAAGTCTTTGTTCAAAAGTTCACAACAGGTATTCGGCCTAAGGTATCAAATGTTGCCTACTTACAAAGTCCCAAAATGGCCAAGTAACTGTATTTGCTGTTTAAAAAGAAGAGATATCTAAATTTTAGGAACGCATTGTTTATTTGTAACGTACACACATTCATACCATTAAATTTAACTATTCTTGACTTTGACTTAGATTTTAACTATGACTTTCTTAATGAAGCTGATTCTAAGCCAAACCAACAAGCTTTTCGCTAACCTCCCACAGCTTTCGTGCTTTCTCAGCATCACTAGCTTCTTGCGAAAGCTGGTTTTCAAATGAAGCTGAGTTCTTGTTCCAGCTCCAATACACACCCGATTTCGTTAAGCTTGAATCACTTACTACCTGAAAAGTTCAATACAATCATCAGCATTCATGAACCGTACTCCCTGCGTTATATAAAAGCGGTATGCTCACTAACCTGTGCTAATCGTTTCCCTGCTTCCTCTTCCGACACATAACCTTTCGTGATGTACTTCTGGAAAGGTGGAAATAGAAGCCGAAACAATGGAATATGTTCTCTGAATAAACCTGTCGTTGCAATACATCCGGGATATAGTGACGAAAATGTAACTCCAGATTCTTCATGGTATCGTCTATGGAACTCTTGCATTGTTAGCATATTGCATACTTTGCTATCTTTGTAAGCCTTAGCACCATCGAACTCTCCACCATCAATCATGGCAGAACTGTTTAGCCCGTTTAACCCCCCGGCTAATCCTCTCAGGTCCCCAAGGTTAGCCTTTGGTGGCACGTTTCCAGCCAAAGTATTTGTGTTTCCTAAATTCCATCCACAAAATAGTTGGAAAAAGAATTTATGAGGCATATGACATTGCGTTTTGAAAGTAATTGTGCGATATGAAAGAATCAGAAACCGATAATCAGTTGCAGCAGATGCTTTTTGGAATCTTTGGATGTGCTTTTTCTATTTGAAGTTGTCTTAATCAGTAATGTCCGAGAATTTTTTAGAAATTCTGATTGCTTAAGGATTTACCAGAGTATGGCCGTTAAATTTTCAGATAAACAGAATCAGATTGGTTGCAGCTACCTAAACTAATTATCCAATACTAATCATAAGATTATCATAATCAATTTTCATTATGCCCAAAACACATGAAAGCGATTATTTGAAAGACTTAAAAAGTTAATGTAAAATTTTTTCATGATTAGTTTATAAAATTCAGACATGGTCTTGTAAGAATTAGTACCTGTTATGGAACCAACAATGATGAGTCTTTTTTGCTCAAAATCCGATTTCTTAAGGTCATCTAGCAACAACCTCGAGAGAAGAAAGTGACCAAGATGGTTAGTCCCAACACTAAGTTCAAATCCTTCAGCTGTGTAAGTGGGCTCTTTAGCTGTCGGTAAATAGATCGCTGCATTGCACACAAGTGCATCAAGAGGTTTACCAGACCGCCTAAACGTGTCCACAAATTGGCGAACACTTTCAAGAGAAGAAAGGTCAAGGTGCATAACGGTGTAGTTTTCTTTAGTAATTCCAACCGACTTAGCAGCCTTTTCGGCTTTCAAGAAGTTCCTACAAGCCATGATTACGTGCCATTTCCCAGTGTCGGCCAAAGCCTTTGCTGTCGCTAGACCAAGACCAGACGAGGCTCCTGTAATTATCACATTTCCCTTTCTTAGTGTTTTCTTCCCATCTGGTGCCGCTTCATTGACTGATGGAGACACAGTTGCAGTTTGTGCACGAATTGGTGTCAATGATGACTTCCTTCTAAGCTCCTGCAATTCAGAAAACCCATATCATTAAAGTATCAGCTAAAAAACAGGTTGCAGGAAATAGTGTTCGGGTATGCTTTTGAAAAGTTGTTTCAGTGTTTAGACCATTCTGGTTATTTATAAATTAATCAGTATTAGTTTCTAGCTGCGAAACACTACAATTGATGGACCCAGGATTTTTAAGAGGCTGTTGCACAAAAGAAATGTTGGGCTAACTAAAGTTGCACCGTAAAAAAAGAAAGTAGCAAAAAAAAATTGGGGGTTGCACATACCACAAAAACGGCAGTTTTGAAATTTTTTTGCACTTCGTGACCTAAAATCGGGTGTAGCCCGTGCCACACCCGGCATACATGTGGGTCCGTCCATGTGACTACAAACTGCTTAAAATGCAACAATAACATGTTTCACTTCCAAAGCGCAATTCCAAACACCCATCACACATAAAGATTATGGATTTACCATACCCATAAATTCCGGTTGTTCTTGGATAGATTAATCAGAATTGCTTATTTTAGATTGCCTATCTCCCTACCTTATAAGTGCTTATCTTAGAGTAAAATAACAAAATAAGCAGTTTTAACCAAACAACTCAAAATAAGCAGATAAATAGACAATCCCAAACACCATCAACAATGCATAGCATAGGGGATACTAATGCCTCCAATTTCGTATAATTCAAATAAGCTTAAAACAAAACACAAACACATTATTCACCTTAGNAAAAAAAACATATTTTTAGTACCTCTTTGTGAACTGAGATTGCAGATGGAAGAAGAGAAGCTGCTTGAAGAGCCATAGAAAAGATATTTTTGTTCTTGTTGCTTTAAGTGTACTGTTTTAAAGCAGTATGTACAAGTGGCTGTTGTGATTGGTGGGTACTAGACAAATGTCTTTGGTTGGGAATGATAAGGTTTTAGCAATGGGGTTTATTGGGAGAAGAGTGCCATGTTGGCGTTTCATTGGCCAATCAAATTTTGCTGTTTGGATTTCTTGATAATTCATTTTGGAACTTTCTTTGAAATCTTTATATTATAAATCTAGAATAATGGTTATGTTTAGATACAAGTTTTACGAGCTTAGGAGAGTATAGGCTACTCGTAATGGTACTTATTTTACGAGCTTAGCGTCAATTCAGCTTTCTCTATTTACAACCACCAATTTTTTTTCCTTCATTTTTATGTTTTTTAAACACTACAATTACAATTGGGCAAATGACAAAAAAATGCATAGAACTTGACACTTTTTGTGATCGTGTGTAGCCAACTATTTTTTTTTCTTATTGTGTGTACTGAATTTTAAAATATCGATCATTATGTGTATTTTGTGTTCATTTTACCCTTCATTTTTTCAAATTTCGAAGGGTAAAATGGTCATTTTACATGACAGAATAGTTACAAAATACACATAATGATCGAAACTTGAAAGTCCAGTACACACAATAAGAAAAAAAATAGTTGGCTACAAATTATTGCAAAAAGTGTCAAGTTCCATGTATTTTTTTATCATTTGCCTATTACAATTTCATTAATAATTAAAAACATTGCATTAAAAAAAAATACAATAAAAAAGAAAAACTTAACCAATAGTCTAAATTATATTTCTTCTTTGTTTTTTGCTTGATATCCAACTTCTTCTCTAATTGTAGTCCGGTCAAATGGTCATCGAAAGAATGATAGAACATGAGGTCTTTGTCCATTTTACTTTCTTGTTGAAATTGAAACATTTGATGTTGCAGCTAAAAATCTTCTTGCTTTTGTGCAAACTTCTTTTGTTCCAATTCCATTTACTCATGACGCGTCTTTTCTTCCATTTCAATTTGTCACTGCTTCAACTCTAAATAAGAACCTTGGGTGTCCTTATTTTTGAAAAGAACCTAACGCGGTGTTTTTTCTATTTATCGACTAACCGATCAATAAGAGGAGCGGATGAAGATTCTGAAGGAACGGAGGAGCATGACACTTTCTTCTTAGCTTCGTCTCGGCCCGTTGGTCAAACTTCCCGAACCTCTTCCTCCTCATATGCATCCGCTTCATTGTTGAAATTAAAACCACTATGTGTCGAGTCCAATATGGCGTGTGAGGTGGTTTCCCATGTATTTGATTTTTAAGTCTTTTCTTTGGTTTTGTAAAATTTTGGTGTAACACCCCCAACTCAAATATGGCAGCTATCGTGCTGGGGGTATTACGAAAATAGAAACCAGGCACATTTATAGTAAACGACCACAACTTGGGACGTTTGAAATGTGACCAAACCATATCATTCGATTTACAAACCG
>LBNU01019314.1:25240-41978 GCA_014162995.1 Artemisia annua
TGAAGTATTAGTGGGGGGTTTATATAGGTGGAAAGTTTGGGTGGGTTTGAAATTAAGGAAAGTGTAGGGTGTTTATTAGAAATAAACTCAAGGGACCATTTTCGCCAATAGAGTAAACTTTTCATAAAAACGGTTCGGGACTCGAATGACATAGCAAACGGACTCGAAAAATTACGAAAATTGCGCCATTGTTCACGAAATAGTTTTTCCAATAAAATCAAGCATAAACTTCAGAGTTTTTCTCAAACTCAAAATAAATCAAATAATTTGGCAAATGAAACAAATTCGAGTTTTCTAGGTTGTGCTGAGTAAATCAAAGAATAAATCCTCGTTCCTAATATATCTCACGCTCCTCAATCCAATTTAACATGCTTTAAAGTTTTAAAACGTTTCAGGCTCTAAAAATAGAAGTTTGGCTAGGATTAGGTTTTAGGAAAAATACCAGGTGTTACATTTGGCATCTTAATCCTTGCCAATTTTTATGTTGCCTCAAAAGCTTGCATGGCTCAATCAGTGTGAAGGTCTGACTTTACGACGCTTGATATTCAGCACACGCTTTATCGAACACCATTTGGTCACTTGAGCCACTCTCGTTCCTCCGTTTTGCATTGCACAAAATTGACTAATTCTAGGACGAACCCTATTTTTCCATTAGGTGTTGCGGACATCGTATCCTCTTCTCGGTTCCCCATTTCCTTCGGAAAGTAATCAACTACTTGCGTCCAAAACCCCCTAGTCTTTGGAGTGTTCCCTTTTATGCTATTTTCCGATGTAATTATCCAAGCTTTACACAACGCTAACTATTCCGCTGTGGTCCAAAGATTTCTAGCGTCAGCTTTTTCTGAGGTCTTGGATTTCTTACTTCTTTTTTACGGGTGCAACTTCTTCGACGGGAGAGTCGTCTTCAATGGGTACGGATGGACCACCTGAACATTGAGTCGTAGAATAATCTCGACTGCCAAAAAACGGATCCATATCTTCATCAACATTAAAACGGTTAACCGAAGAATATTGTTAAGAAATTTGAGCTTAGCACGGTGGTGGTGAATCGTGTAACATTTGCTGACAATACATTTTGAGATTGTTGTTGGTAAAAAGGTTGTTGTTTATGTTGTGGTTGGTTAAACGGAGGTTGAAACGGATTATTCTGAAAATTAATGGGTAGTGAGTGACGGTCAAACGAAAATTAAGATCAGGTGTTGGAAAGTTTGGAACGTTTTGTTGGCGTCAGTTTTTTGCTGTTTCGGTTTTAAGAGTTTTTTGAGACATTATGTGAGATGAGATGAGCATAGCAAAGATCGGTTTGAAATTGTGTATAAAATGTAGTAATGGGGTATTTATAAAGTAAATGTTAAGTGCTTAAAGAATTTATTTTTTTAATAAAATGACCAAACAGTCATTTTTATAACCATTGAGGCGTTTGTTTTTCGTGCCATTCAAGCTAATGATTCGGCCTTAATATCGACACATTTTTTTTTTTTTTTTTTTTTTTTTTTTTTTTTTTTTTTTTTTTTTTTTTTTTTTTTTTTTTGCGCCTAAGATGTGTCGCCCAAGAGGGCTGTAACGGCTAGAAAGCATCACCCAAGGGGTGGACCGAGATGGACGAACGTTCGCTCAGTCTTAGGATTTTTAAATGAACTATTTTCAAAAATTAACCATTTTCAAAAATTAACCTTTAACTTAACCATTTTCAAAAATTATCTAAATTTACAGTTTGTCCCCCAGTGTTTAGTACGTTACTAATTGAACCCCTGTACATTTTTAATTCACTTGAAGTTACATTCATGCATACAGGGGGTGATAGTATTTCTGTGAATATAAGGGCTAATGGGTTATAGAGGACTAAAGGTGATCTTACATGACCTGATAGTGTTTTTCAGATATTAAGCATTTTGCGAATTTATACCAACCACGTCTGATCTGATTTCCTAACGGTCAATAAAGAGAGGTTAGTAATATAAGTTGTTAAGACTAAATCTCTAGGTAATTAATAGGCTTTATGTTGACAACCTCATGAGATCGTGTGAGAGGTTCAATGAGGAAGTATTAGGATGTTACATAATGAGTAGCTTTTCAGATTTTCAAGTGCAATGAACCTGTTATCACTGGTATCTGCAGTTAGGAGTGCTTGGCAGCTCGATAGATACTAAATCAAAGTATGAAAACTATCACGAATATAAAGAAGCTTATTCAGCTTTTCACTGAATATAGTATCGATTTAGTTGAACTACAAGAATCAAGAATCTTTCATATGTTCGTATGTTACAATCTTATAAGAACTGAGATAATAACACCTAACAATCAAGAAGCTGAAGATATCACCATTTACAAGCTTACATTTCAAAGCTAAACACAAGTTTCAGATATACAATTTATATCTTGAAAATCCAATGATCGTTTCACTGTGTGACATCCATCCTTTACGTTGTAACAATCCTCATTCTCATCACCATACTCTTCTTGTTCTTCAGCAATATCAGCCCAACTTATCTTCCTACCTATTCCTGCTTCAGTCATCAAGGGTGTTTCCGGATTTTTGCCAGACTCAGTCGGTAATTTCACCTCACGATCAATGTCCTTTAAAGGCTGCCCAAATTGTAATTTCCGAAAATACCCACCATTTAAACCTTCTTTATCATGTACCCGAGGTTGTGTAATTGGTGTCCTCAGCACGCCCCTATTTGTAAACGGAGAATCATAAGGTTTCTGCATATTTTCACAATTTTCTTTTGCACCCTCTTCTTCAGAATCCGTTTCTTTTTCCCAACCGACTTAGCAGCCTTTTCAGCTTTCAAAAAGTTCCTACAAGCCATGATTACGTGCCATTTCCCAGTGTCGGCCAAAGCCTTTGCTGTGGCTAGACCAAGACCGGATGAGGCTCCTGTAATTATCACATTTCCCTTTCTTAGTGTTTTCTTCCCATCTGGTGCCGCTTCATTGACTGATGGAGACACAGTTGCAGTTTGAGCACGAATTGGTGTCAACGATGACTTCCTTCTAAGCTCCTGCAATTCAGAAAAACCATATCATTAAAGTATCAGCTAAAAAACAAGTTGCAGGAAATAGCGTTCGGATATGCTTTTGGAAAGTTGTTATCAGTGTTGAGACAATTCTGGTTATTTGAGGATGTAGACATATGATTATTATAAATTAATCAGTATTGGTTTCTAGCTGCGAAACACTACAAACTGCTTAAAAATGCAACAATACCATGTTTATCTTCTAAGTTCCAAAGCGCAATTCCAAACACCCATCACACATAAAGATAATGGATTCACCATACCCATCAATCAGAAGTAGGCCTACTCGTGGTCCACCTTTATTTCTAGATAAATCAGAATTGCTTATTTTAGATTGCCTATCTCCCTACCTTATAAATGCTTATCGTAGAGTAAAATAGCAAAATAAGCAGCTTTATCCAAACACCTCAAAATAAGCAGATAAATAGACAATCCCAAACACCATCAACAATGCATAGTATAATTCAAATAAATCTTAAAAAATTCAAGCTTAAAACAAAACACAAACACATTATTTACCTTAGTTCCAATCAAGAGATGACTAAAATCAGCTTTAACATTTTTCGACACAAAAGAAGTCTCTTTCAGTGCACAGCAATTCAGTTTCCCCTGTTTCACATTCACAAAAACCAAACCATCATTACCAAAACTTATAAAAATAAATTTGGCGCCAAAAAAAACATGTTTTTAGTACCTCTTTGTGAACTGAGATTGCAGATGGAAGAAGAGAAGCTGCTTGAAGAGCCATAGAAAAGATATTTTTGTTCTTGTTGCTTTAAGTGTACTGTTTAAAGCAGTATGTACAAGTGGCTGTTGTGATTGGTGGGTACTAGACAAATGTCTTTGGTTGGGAATGATAAGGTTTTAGCAATGGGGTTTATTGGGAGAAGAGTGCCATGTTGGCGTTTCGTTGGCCAATCAAATTTTGCTATTTGGATTTCTTGATAATTCATTTTGGAACCTTCTTTTGTGTTTGGATACAAGTTCTATGATGCGTATTGTTGTTCGGTATACTAGTTATAATGCCCGCGCACGCGCGGGTTTTTTTTAAAATTTTTTGAATCATATATTTTTATTTATTAAAAAACAAATAATTTAATCTTTGTTTTGTTTGATTTATGATGTTTAATTATAGTTTTTTATTATTAAAGATAATTATTTAAAAATTTTAATCCTATTGTTAATTGCATCTTATCTATATTTTTTGTATTTATCTTCTACTTGTGTTATGGATAAATATAAAATATTATCTAATAAGAAAATAATCTTTTTTTCTAAATAATATTATTACTAAATAAGGTATGGTTTAGTTTTTTTGAAATGGAAAAGTCCCCACTTGGGGTTTTGTTTTATTATATAAAAGATTTGTGTTGGTCGCGTGGGGATGAGTATCAAATCTATAGTACTATCTATAAAGAGTCTATGGTCAAAGTGACCTGGTTTAATTTGACTCGTGTTCGACCCAACCCGTCGGGACCCGTTTCTCGACTGGAAAGGTTCAACCAGTTGAACCACCCAGGTCGAACCGGTTTTCAAAACATTGTGTTTAATCCCCAAATCTTCAAACTTTTATTATTTTTGTTTATAACTCATAAACTTTTTTTATCACTAAACAATCTGTCGCTATAAAATCTCGTTGGTATGCACGGGTACTCGTCTAGTAATTGTTATGTGCTAACCCCATCAACTTTGCTAACTTTTTGTTACGGTATATTTTTATTGTGATCTACTATTACTATCCTTTACAACTCTCACTCTCATTGTGATCTACTATTACTATCCTTTACAACTCTCACTCTCATTACTCGCTTAATTGACAGGACAAGACAGTTTTTTATAATTTTTGTTTCGTATATTTTTTTCTTTTATTATATTTGACTTGTCAAACGTTATATTTTATGTTCCGTATTTTTTGGCAATTTTATCCACTTTATTAATAAGACAAGACAATTTTTTATGGTTTTCTGTTTCATATTTTTCATGTTTTTTATTTTCAACTTATAAAACTTTATATTCTTTGTTCCATTTTTTTTCATATCACAGTTTTATAATAAAAAAATAATAATAATAATTAAAAATAAATAGGAGGGGTATTACCTGTAATTTAAAAGGATGGCCAATATCCAAACCCATTTTTATTTTAGGGATAATTTCATTTATATTCTTACAAAACTTTAAAATTACATCAATATCCTTGCAAATTTCGTAATTACATCAATATCCTTACAAAACTTAAAAATACTCATTAATATCCAATAACCATTTTAATCTTTATTAAATGATTATAATATCTAAATTTATTATCTGAATATTAATTGAAGAACTATTTTACGTTTTTGCCCTTGAACATAGTCAAATAAAAAAGTCAGACTACTTCAATCCTCTTCTTCTTCCTTAATAGCTACTGCGTCTTTATCAGGATTAAAGTGGAGCTGTCAAATCTATAGTCACCAAACAATAACAATGATAACATTATTTAGATCTTCAATATCTGTAGATAAGTATTATAATTTTATTTTGAGTGGAAACAGATCGGAGTTAACAAATTAATTAATGTTACAGGCTTACATCAATAATTTTTTTGAATGGCACCCAACGAAATACAATGAAGTCTCTAAAACCAACTTCAAGAAAAATAAAGCAAGATAAAAGATATGTGTAACACAACAATGAGGTATGGGTATATGTTGGTGGTCCCTCTTATTAACAATAATCTTGGATTAATGAAATCTCTAAAACCAACTTCAGATCATTTTGTTGATACTTGGTTCACCTATTCAGTTATAGAGATTATACGAAGTTGAAAAAATGTACGAGTAACCAACAAGACAAATGTAGTGACTTTGTTTTGTTTAACTATGGTAGAAAGGCAAAAAGGTAAAATAACTATTAAATTAAGATTCAGATAATAGGTTTAAATATAACAATCACTTAATAAAGATTAGAATGGTTATTTGGATATTAATGAGTAGTTTTTAAGTTTTGTAAGGATACTGACGTAATTATAAAATTTGTAAGGATATTGATGTAATTTTCAAGTTTTGCAAGGATATAGATGAAATTCTCCCTTTATTTTATGTGGATCTATTTTTTACATCAACCACTCATATTTTATTTTATTTTTCTCTCTTTTCATTTAACTTAAACATATGTTAAATCCAAAACCAAATCCTAATATAAATAATCCTAATGTTAAACCTATCTACAAACTAAACGGGCCTAAAATAAGTTGTTTTGTCACTTAGCTTATCAAAGGTTTTATATGCTTTTCTTGTCACATAGCTATAAGCTTAAGCTAGTGAAAAGAAGTTTTTAAAATGAGTAAAGCATTGTATTTAGTCAAATTACTTAAATGCATTTTAAAATAATATGAATTAACACGAAAATGTTTGAAACTAGATATTTCTTTATGTTATTTTACACGAATAGGGTCTAGTTACATGCAACCACTTTGCTAAACACTCATATGAAGATAAAAACTTCTTGAAAATTGTATTTATAAGCATCGTAATTAAATAAATAGATAAATAAGCGAGGTTTTTTTTTGTTTCAGGGTACTCCGGGTTAAATGAGCGTTTGAATTTGATATACGCGTTTTAACAAAGATGACTCAGACCTAGTGTTCTGACTTTTTCATGACCGCAAACACGTGTTTCTACCAAGTTTTAAACACGAGATCTTTTGTGAAAACATCATATTACATGACCACTAAGACACTGTGTAACCACTAAGAGTAAAGGGAGTGGTAACTTGAGTTATGAAATAACACCGCGCCACGTCAGCGCCACATCATCTCAGCACCAAATAACATAACACCAAAAAACATCAGGAAATTATAACACCAAATAACACCACTTTTTACAAATTTACAAATTCTACCCTCAACAAATTCATTTATTTAACATTCAAACATTTTATTAATAAAACTAAACATTACAATACAAAATAAAAACATTACAATTAAAAAAAAAACGACATAAAAAAATTACGAATTAAAATACGAATTGAAAAATACGATAAGTAAATAAGTAAAACTAGTCGTCATCTTCTTCCATAAAATCCTCACGGTTACGCCAAATATGCTCCATAAGATTGAGTTGGAGACTAACATGAACATCTTTGTCACGGATTTCTTTTGCCTTTTGACGACGCCTATCACATCTATCAATCCATCTGTCTTGCATATGTCTAGCCGGATCCCGGAAAATTTCTCTGTATTCACTTACATTAAACTTTTGATCTTTTAGAATCATGTTATGCAATATGATGCAAGAATACATGATTCTACTTATCTTGGTAACCTGGTAAGCACGTGCTAGTTGTTGTATTATTCCCCATCGTCCTTGGAGAACACCAAAAGCACGTTCAATATCCTTTCGTGCACATTCTTATCGCCGTTTAAATAAAGTGTGTTTATCATCAACGGTATTCGTGAATGATTTGACGAAAGTAGCCCACTGTGGGTAAATCCCATCGGCTAAGTAGTACCCTTTTTCAAACACAACTCCATTTACCTCAAACAGAGCTATAGGGGAATCATCATTTAGCAAGTCATCGAACAACGGCGAATTATCTAAAACATTGATATCATTATTCGCCACCCCTGCTACACCAAAAAATGCATCCAAATCCACACAGGTCCTGCGACAGCAACAGCTTCAAGCAATATAGTGGGGTATTTTTTGATGACCACACTTAACATCGATTGCCCTTGCCAATGACACCGGACATTTTCTCCATTGCCAATGCATACAGTCATGCTACGCCAAGCATCCCCGGAAAAACCCATGTTTCCTTCCTCAGGTTTTGCATATCCCATATATGAACGTCATGCATATTTGGTTTCTCTTATAAAACTCTCCAGCTTGAACACCAGGAACTCAATAATGCACTCTATTCGCAAATTCATCTACGCGACAAACTCAGCCGTCGGAGATACGTAGCGTGCCACTCATTCTGCAAATACTCAATCGCGCACGCATCCGGTGAGGTTGGCCAGTCACTGCGGAATTGAGCCGTACTGGCCATCGAGCTGCATTCTCAGGTGAGGAATCACTCAGATAACTGCAGCTCCACGACCCATGGTTAGCATCGGGTGCTTGGTTAACCATGTATGCACCAGATTATCCGATGAGGAAGTCGGCCAGTATACTGCATGTCAATACGCCGAGCAACGACCTAGTTTACAGAAATCAATTCCCGGCTCCAGTACGACAGACTTCTACGAGGAAGCTCTCAGAGACCCATTACTTCTTCACATAAAGTACGTCGGTTGCAGACGCTCACAATAGACAACAAAAAAAAAATATACACAATATATACCAAAAAAAGAGAGCTTACCAGAACCGAAAAGATGATTAAGGGCATACATATATACATATCTAGATATATTATACAATATACATACATCGTGTACTCCTACAAGCGGGCAAAGCATTCGCTAACAGCGGTCTTGCCTTCTCTCTCCGACTATCGGCCAAAGGCTCACATGTCCGGCGAAGTTGGAGTTACTGCTGCGATCCATCTCTGGAAAGAATCCTTTAGCTGGGCCATACCTAAAGAAATGGTTTTACGTTTCTTGTTGTTTGTCAAAGCCGAGGGGTTACGATGAGAGATGCGGTTTCATAGTACAGGCGTTTTGTTTTGACAAAAATAATCAATAATAAAAAAAAATATATGAAAGCAAAACTAGCCGTTGCATACATTTTTTTTTTTTTTGAAACAAGCCGTTGCTAGTTTACTGTTTGGGGATTTGATTTTTTTTTTTTTTTTTTTTTTTGGTCCTTTCCTACGTTGTAACGCACGTTAGTGCAACAACTCACGTTGTAACGCCTCACCAACGGCAAGGCCATGGAAGTGGTAATAACGCCGTTGTTGCGTTTTTTTATTGCCAGCTAGACGATAACGCCGGGGAGGCGTTATCACTCCCTTCGCTCTAAGACACCTTGTTGTGGTTAAATCACTTAATTAAATGTGATATTAAATTCTTAAAAACTCGTGTTTTCAATATTTATCCTATAGAGTATAGACTATATCACTATAGAGAGCCTTAAGTCACCCGTTAAAAAAATCCTTTATTATAGTTAACCATTTTCAAAAATTATCTAAAGTTACAGTTTGTCCCCCGGTATTTTAGTACGTTACTAATTGAACCCCTGTGGTAACATTTTTAATTCACTTGAAGTTACATTTAAAACCATCTAATATAAGGGCTAATGGGTTATAGAGGACTAAACGTGATATTAGCATGACCTGATAGTGTTTTTCATACTAATCATTTTGCGAATTTATTCCAACCATGTCTGATCCGATTTCCTAACGGTCGATAAAGAGAGGTTAGTAATATAAGTTGTTAAGACTACATCACTAGGTAATTAATCGCCTTTATGTAGACAACCTCATGAGATCGTGTGAGAGGTTCAATGAGGAAGTATTTAGCATGTTACATAATGTCATAATGAGTAGCTTTTAAGATTTTCAAGTGCAACGAACCTGTTATCACTGGTGTCTGCTGTTAGGAGTGCTTGGCAGCTCGTTAGATACTAAATCAAAGTATGAAAACTATCACGAATATAAAGAAACTTATTCAGCCTTACACTGAATAAAGTATTGATTTAACTGAACTACAAGAATCAAGAATCTTTCATATGTTGGTATGTTACAATCTTAGAAGAACTGAGATAATAACACCTAACAAACAAGAAGCTGAAGATATCACCATATACAAGCTTACATTTCAAAGTTAAACACAAGTTTCAGATATACAATTTATATCTTGAAAATCCAATGATCGTTTCACTGTGTGAGATCCATCCTTTACGTTGTAACAATCCTCATTCTCATCACCATACTCTTCTTCTTCTTCAGCAATATCAACCCAACTTATCTTCCTACCTATTCCTGCTTCAGTCATCAAGGGTGTTTCCGGATTTTTGCCAGACTCAGTCGGTAATTTCACCTCACGATCAAGGTCCTTTAAAGGCTGCCCAAATTGTAATTTCCGAAAATACCCACCATTTAAACCTTCTTTATCATGTACCCGAGGTTGTGTAATTGGTGTCCTCAGCACACCCCTATTTGTAAACGGAAAATCATAAGGTTTCTGCATATTTTCACAATTTTCTTTTGCACCCTCTTCTTCAGAATCCGTTTCTTTGTTTCTACTAAGAAACAACGAAAAACTTGTAACATGACTCTTGCAGGATTCCAACTCATGCATCACCTTAACCGCACGCTCATAAGATTTGGCATAAGATTCATACATCTCTCTACTTCTGTTTGAACCTTTAACTGTACTTAACAGAAACTTGGCTTCAGTCATTTGTTTCATATACATCAAACAAATCGCTAGATTACATTGCTTGTTCTTATCAGGCTCCAATGAAAGGGCTTTTCTGCATCATCAACATTCAAATTCAATAAACTCAAATTGCAATAAAAAAGTAGTTTATAGGTCGAGTATGGTTTAAAGATAAATATATACCTATATATCTCTTCTGCTTTTTTGTACTTGTTTTGTTGTAAATAAGCCCAAGCCAAATTGCCTAATAATTTTGTATACTCTTGTCCCATTGTGATTTGAATTTGTGTTCTGTTCATGTTCTGCGATGCAGCATCCTCGATCTGCTTTATTCTTGATTCAAGCAATTGTATCTGATTCTCAATTCGTCCACACCTCTGTAAAAATGTTTGTGATTTATTTTAGTATAAGCTATGTCAGTTACTCAGCAGTTGTAAATTAATGTAACGTAGTATTGTACCTTGTATAATTCAAGCATAATGTTGTTGAGAGACTCTTGTGATTCATGTGAGCATAGATGGCGAAAAGAATGGATGGCTTCAATTGCTTCTTCTGATCTATCCAGTTGTTTCATTGCTGCTGTCATGTCTTTTAAAGCACTATCAACTCGATCACCTAAATTTATTGCAGCCCAAAACATCGATATAGCTTTGCTTGGGTTCTTGTCCACCAACTGTCAAGAGAAAAACAAGAAAAGATCACAAATTAAGCCTCAAAAAACCAAAAATGTCAGTTCTCAGCGATGACTATCCTCATTCTCTGTGTGACTTTTACGGTCAAACAAACTAACATTCTGCTACCAATTTACCATCCATTTTTACCTTTTCTATTGAGAAGTTCAGTAACCACATTAGAGTTTATAAACTCTTCCAAATAATGTGGAATCGATAGAGCTTAAACTTAATAAAAAAAAATTAAAAAAAATAAATAAAAATAAAAAAATAAAATTGTGATTTGAGTACTACAGTCTGACTCCAGAAGTCAACTCAATTCTAGTTTCTAATATCATCTCATGTTTGGATGTGCATTTTCAAAGTGATCACTATGAAACTCAAATAGTTATAGGTGTTAAGCAAATGCACATAAATAACTCTCAATAACAATCTCTCTGACTTTTAAGGTCAAATAAACTAACATTCCGTGTCAACTTTACTATCCATTCTTAAGCTTTCTCAAGAAAAGTTTGATACACGCAATCGAGTTTCCATTGGCTGCTAAGACCATGGAACTGTGTGTTCTAAATTTCCAGAAACAATCTTATCAACTGTGATTTGAGTACCATGTTTGACTCCAAAAGTCAGCTGTCTATTCTCGATTTATATTTCTAATACTAAGGTAATGTTTAAATGCGCGCTTTTAAAAACTTGCTACCAGTCAAGAACTAGACCTAAATCAACTGATTAAGGCAAGAAATCATTAAATAACTTCGCATTCATCAAGATACTAAAACTAATTATTTCGACAGTGGATAATCAAACATATCAAAACCATTCAAATTCGTTTTTTAAGAGTCACAATAATCACCTTCTATTGACTTCTAAAGTCAAATAAACAAATATCCTGGCTTCGTGTTTACTATCCATTCGTAACCTTCTCAAAAAACCGTTTAATACCCTCATTAAGCCTACTACGACTACCAAACAATTTGTACTAAAACTGCAGAAACAACCTATAACAACGGTGATCCGAGCACTAGGAATTGACTCAAAAAGTCAACTATCTATACTCTTCTCTATTCTAATTCCTAAAATTTAAACAGTTTTTAGACGCCCGTTTTCAAAGCGATCACCACAACTAAACAAACTAGACCCCCAATACAATAGATAATATCCAAAACCCGTAAAAAAAAAACCCTTCATATCCATCAAGATTCTCACCAAAACACCCCCATAAACCCTAAACCCTTACAATATCATAACCCAAAAAACTACTAAAACAAAACCAAAAACAAGATAATGGTTTATAAATAAACACCAAGAAACGTAAATAGACGAAACCTGAACATGTTTGGCTTTGCCATAAGGAGAATTATCAGCAGGGAGAGGTGGCAAACGATGATGATGTTGATTAACGTTATTAAAATTGTAGTTTGGTTTCCATTTCTTTTCGGACGCTGGTCGAAAGGGATGGTTCGTGGTGGATGAAGGCGGAGTAGAACAATAGCGTCTTCGGTTGTTTAATGATTGTAAAGGAAAGCCGCGTGGGGTGAAATTTGATGGGTCTTTGTTTGTCCACATTGTTACATAATCTGATATGATTTTACAGAATTATTGATTCTTGATTTGTTTTTGTTGTTGTTGTTGATGGATCAAGAAGATGAAGATTTATGAAGGGAATTTTTTTTGGGTGAATTATGGGGTTTTGCAACGGCTATTGGTGATTTATAGTGGTAATTAAGTTTTTGAATATTTGAAATTTTGAAATAAAAGACTATTGTTTCCAAGATTTTTTTTTAAACAATACAAAAAATATTTAATTTTATATGTTAAGTTCCTCTTTGATTAGTTGGTACATGGAAGAAAAATGAGAATTATGCAATGTTTAAATTGTTAGTAAAAGCATTTGACACTTTCAAATGTTTATATGCTAGTAAACAAAAGTAATGAACATAATTGTAACTAGTCCTAAACGTGGGCTTTAGTCGTAGTTGAACCTAATCCTTACACCATCTACTCTCACTAACACATTCATAGTCATTTATAAATACTAGTATAAATACTTTACTTAAACACATTTACAACTCACTCAAACACACAATCTTTATTTTCTTTCGGTGATGTGCAATGACCGAACCAACCCATTTGGACCCATCACGCGTGATTGCATGAACAACCAAAGGGTTGTGCGTGAAGGTGGTGCCACATCACGAAACCACGCGTAGTGGATGTAATTGTTACCAGAGTCTTATCGGTCATTCATGAAAAAATAGGGATTTGAGAAAGTTAGTCATCACGAGGCTAAAAATATAGTCATTTGTACATGGCTTAGATTGAGATTTCTCTCATCTTTGTATGAACATGACAGATTATGCACTGAAAGTTTAAGTAAGATATTACTCTTGATTTTTTATTTTAGGGTAAAAACCACAAATGCTTCATGTACTTATATGTTAGATTCATTTTACATTGTGGACCGACGAAAGGCTCGTTTTGCATACTATAATTTTGTATTTTATTCAAATTTAGCTATATTATCAATCAATTACCATTGACGTCGGGTTAATTTTGTACATTCAAATTAATCAAAGCGGATGTCCATGTTATTAATGTGTTTTAACAAACAAAAACATTGGATCTATGTGGATGTCAAATGAACTAACAACTTCAACACTTATGCCACCACCTCCTAATCCCAGTGAACCATCACCTTCCACACCTATTCCACCACTTAATAGTCCTAGTAAACCATCATCTACAACATCGATGAAAATGTCCTTTAGTTCTAACACAAGGTTTAGGCAAAAAAGGATGTTGAAGTAAAAGTTTGCTCCTCTGATAAAGCACGTGTAGGTCCCTTTGGACCGGATTAAGTATTATGCAGAAGGGCTGAATAATAGATGATAGAGTAAGTGCATATGAATTGAGTTGGCTTGGTAAATAAATGAGGTGGGGGTATTTATACTACATCTACCATGATACATGTTGTGTCTTGGGAAAGAGCAAGCCGAGCTACACACTAGCCTATGTATTAGATAATAAAGGCCCACAAGCCCGTTAGGTTTGGCTCGCTTAGTTGCTATGGTTAGGTTAGTTTATTTTCTATATACTATTTTGTAATCTTCATTGTTTAGTGAATCTGATCAATAATATTTTTAGTATTTCCTCTTATTTCTACATGGTATCAGAGCCAATATCTTTTATCTCATAGTTAGCTTGGTTATTGGTGCGCTCTTGCTGCCACCTATAAAAAAAGAAAAGAAAGAAAGATTTGTGACCGAAAATATGAAACGAAATTGGGAATTGTATAAAGCTGTTGGAAGTTCAATTGATTATTGGTATGTCACATGAATACTATTTTTGGATTTGCAATGAAAAAAAAGGAAAAGAAACTGATTGTTCGCTTGATCCTTGTCGCCGCTCTCTGTTTGCATTTTGTTTAATTTTTGATTGGGTTAATTTGGGTACTTTAATTGAGTCAGTGGGCAAAATATAAAGACGAGAATGGTGGACAATGATTGGTGGTAAACACTTAGTAGGACGGTTGCAATTAAATGGAATTTGGCCATCTCATAATGTTATGCGACCAAATTGAATTTGGTTGAATTTTCCTTTAAATTCATAATGAAGCAGTTGTTTGTCTGTTATTTGGTGTTTGGTTTGTTTGAGATCGGATGGACAATAGTTTCATTCGCCGTGGTATTATCAGTATTAATATTGGTATTTGCATCAGTTTTGGGAGGAATTGCATTTATTGGTATTATTATGCATTGGTGTTGGTGATGGTGGTGCAACAGTCTTAACTAATCCGATTAAGTCTTGAGTAGTTATTTGTTGCATCTCGGTATCAACAGCAGGTTTTGGTTCCGGCCGGTTTCGCTCTGATTTTGTTTGGTTTTGCATTCGGTTACGTCTAGCTCTACATTTATCTGATTTCATCTGGTTTTGTTTGGTTCCGCATCTGTCTGAATTCCACCCTAGTTCTATTATGGTTCTCCATCTGTCTGTTTATGTATGCCAGAATCTGCTATGTCTGCCTGAATCTCCTTTTTATTTGCTTTGGATGCCTGAATCTACTCTGGTTTTTCTCCGTATTTATGTGAATCCACTATCGTTCAACATCTACACATATCTGCCTATTCTACTCTTTTCCCCCTGCCTGATTCCGTGCTCTGCACCTGTCTGAATCTGCACCTGGTTCTATCTGTTCTACTCTCGGTCATCTCCGTATTTATGTTGCTTTGATTTTGGTTTTGCAATGACTTTGGCCCGTTTGTTTCAGACTTGACTGACGTCGCTTTCTTACAGTTTAGATTGCATCGGATTGAGACTTCGTCTAGCACCGAATTTGCACTTTCACTCAGTTTTTCGTTTGTTTATCAGTTTTAGTTTATTTATATGTTTAACAAACTTTCAATGTTTACCGCTGCAATATTTAAGTTTGAGAGGGGATGTTAGATAATAAAGGCCCACAAACCTGTTAGGTTTGGCCCTCTTAGTTGCTAGGGTTAGGTTAGTTTATTTTCTATATAATTTTTTATAATCTTTATTGTTTAGTGAATGTGATAAATAATATTTTCAGTATTCTTTCTGATTTCTACATTAGGCACTTGGTATCAGGTCGCGCGTGCGCATAGGGGGTGGAATAATCCCGTGAAATTTGGCTTAGGCGGTGCAACTCGGTTCTTGCAATGGACTGCTAGGTAAAGGGAGGACACTTGGATAAGAGGATACATGTCTCTAGTTATTCCGTACGTGCCTTTCGGACACGCGCGTCGTCTGTTGTTCGATGTGGGTCCTTCGGACACATACGTCAACAAGGGAGGCCAAATAAAAGAGATGTTTCAGATAAGAAAGGATGTTCTAGCATGAGGGGTGTTTCTAACAAAAGAGAAGGTTTAAGCAAAAGAGGAGTTGAGATGAGGCATGATATGAGATATGCACTGTCTAAAATATACAATTGTTACTAACATTTTACACTATTATGGATGAATTATATAACCCAATTATTTGATTATCTGGGAATATCAGCTCATGATGGATTATGAAGCCATGGAACAGATTGAATGGGAAGAAAAGGAAGAACATGATAAGATAACGAATTAAAGGGCTCGAAGCTATAGAAGCTCTACAAGTAGCAGTTCTTAGGAATTTATAGTTCTTTATGAGTGATATGTGCCTTTTTACACATATCTTTTCTTCCATTTTCCGAACCAAAACAACCAAAAACACCTGAAAATGGCCAAATAATGTTAAAAATATCATTGGAATATGTTTTTAAGCGTTTCAGGTGCAAAAGATTGAAAACAAACGAAAAACTAAGCAAAATTGCAAAATTGTCAAAAACAGTCCCTGAACTTTCAAAGATTGTCAAAATTAGTCCCTGGTCAAACTATTTCAAAGAAAAGTCAACTTAAGTCCTTGGAAAGTCAAAAATGTTCAATATTGATCCTTGGAGTAAAGTTTTCTCTAATTGGCAAAAATGACCCCTAAACTTTGGAAAATGACAATTTTGGGTCCCCGGGAATTTAATTTTGGAAATAAACAACAAAAGTCCTTGGGTAATTGACATGTGGCAAGAAATACCCCTGGAACTACTTTGGAAAGGTTGCAACTCCAACCCCTCAAATTCAGAAAATTACACTTTTGGTCCTTGTACTAAACTTACAAACCAAATGGACCTATTTTGTATTAACCCAAAATCATAAACCTAATCTACAAACCAGCCCACCCTTTTAATAAACCCCATTTACCTTCCCCTG
>LBNU01019314.1:43455-77577 GCA_014162995.1 Artemisia annua
TACGTTTTAGGTTAATTTGGTTTCACGTTATTGTTAATATATCTTATTTAAGTTATTTTAACTTTTATTTCCTTAGTGTAATCATCTCAAACCCTTTCCTGTCCAAATTCACCCGATCACAATTCGTTTACGAATACCATTCACACCTCGTCGGGACATAACGACCCGGGGATATTCTATACTCCTTGGTTAGTTGGCTCAATAGGTTTGACTTTGTTGACCAATATCCTTGGTTGATATTGTCTGACTGTTCAGAGCCAATCAATGAGATTGAGAAAAGTGATAAGTTTTGGGAAGACATGGCTTATGAAAATTAGAAGTGGGAAGATTTAGAGGAGGAATCTTAATAAGTGATAAGTTGTGGTCCCATTCATTGTAGATTTCTGGATCAATCCAAAAGAAGTCCTTGCATTTCTTTTATTAGCAATCTGAGACTTAACGAAAATTTAAAGATCCTAATTCTTTACAAATCGGGTGTGTTTAAATAATACAATAATTAACTTACATTTGTGTTTCGACATTTGAGAAATCGTCTAAAAGGATTGGTATCATTCCAAGAAACCCGTTTTACCATTGGAAACCTACATTTACAATGGGTTGGCAGCTCTCTACGTCGTGAGGAAGACAATCCAGACATTATTAATGATTGTAATTTGATTGATTATAGTGCTAATTTGGTGTTTCGGTTTTAGAAAGGTTAAAAAAGAAAGGTAGGGTTCATGTAAAATAGACTTGGGGGTGAATTACGGATTTTATTCAAGGGAATCGGGTCATAATATTGGGCGGGTGATGACATCAAATAAGTATATTTTATTGGCATCATTTATCCTATGTTATTTGCTTGTTTTATATTATGTTATATGAGGATCGATACTTAATCGCTTACTTTTGTAATTCTCAGTTATAAACAAGCATTTAGTGAAAGTTAGCTATTTTGGACGTAAAATGGAGCAAAATGGATCAAGTTGGAAAAGTCTACTAAACTGACGAAGAATACGCCGTATCATTCTTGATTGATGCGCCGTATAACAAGACTTAGACGAATATGAAGACCATTGCCTGACTTTGAAGCATACGCCGCATGGATTTATACAATGCGCCGTATATGAAACTTTGGTCAACGAAGAAAACCCAACTTGTTATACTCCAGATACGCCGCATTACATTTCTGACATACAACGTATCAATCTCAAGAATTCACCAAAGATGATCCAAGACACAGAAAAACATGCGCCGCATAAGAGATTGAAGATACACCGCATCTAAAGGCGGTGTACGAATATTCGCGAATATTATAATTTTGGACCCTACGCGAAGATACCTTGATACGCTACATCGGACCAATTCGATGCGCCGTATCGGCCATATACAATCCTTACCAAGAAATCAAGTGAAGATTAGTGTAACACCCCCATTTTCACATATCGCAGCGGATTTAGATCTGGGTATTACTTCATGGAATTACAGTCACAATAATAGAAAATGACTCGAAAAGAGACGTTTTATTAAATGAGTTATCATTCATTAAAATATCATAGTTTTCATTAAAAAGAGGTCCCGTAAATCTAAGTGTGAAATAGTATTTGAATGATAACAGGGTTGAAAGTCCTCTAAGTTCAGTGCCGCTCGATGCCATAGATCCGTAGCAGCCATATACCTAGGATACATGCTTAAAAGTCAACACTAGGTGTTGAGTGAGAGTCATAGGCTTAAGTGTTAGTGAATACAAGTTCCACAGGGTTCAGATGTTACACCCTTCAAGGAAAATGTAGTGTTTATGATAATTGTAATGCATATACAATTATCATGAGTGGGTTATTGCACTAAGCTCATGAACCACACGTTAACAGTCCAGATCATGGGGCACTGCAGACCAGACCATGATGGACCGAAAGGATAACTTGCCAAAGTTAATCCTTTAGAGGGTTCAAATATAATACTTATTCGTGCCTTTAGAAAGGGCAAACCAACGGGAGTTGTCAAACTCCAATAGATCTATCAATTATATTCGCGTTCACTCGCAAGTGATTAGATTCATAAATTTAGTTATGTAGTGGTGGCAGATAGTTTACTCATGCAATAACCAAAGAAAAATACTTGTATTCGATTTAAAGCATATATCCCCCTCACAGGGTTGTAAAGCATTTAAAAGAGTGAGGCTATGAACTCACCTGGGCTTAGGGAAATCTTATTGATGTAAAAGTGACTCGGAGATTAGACCGCTTACTCACATATCCTAGGGTTTGTTATAGATGTGGGTGTATGTCAAGCTCTAGTTATTTTGTTTAGGTTTCTTAAGTAATCATTCTTAGGGTTTCTAATATTAGTTATAACATAACACCGTTCAGGCCATCATAATTCAGAGGTACATACTCCTCACATGAAGCTCCCTAGTATTGTATTATGTTATTAAACATAATACCGTTCGGGCCATCATAATTCAGAAATATATAACCCTCACATGAAGCTCCCTAGTATTGTGTCATGTTGTTAAGTATTTAGGTTATAGGTATAACATAACACCTTTCGGGCCATCGTTAAGTATTTAGGTTATAGGTATAACATAACACCTTTCGGGCCATCATAATTCAGAGGTCATGTAGTAAACGTTTGAGGAGCCAGGGCACTTTAAATCGTAAACCCAGCAAACTCGTCAAAACGAATACCCCAAATGAAACCCCTCACATGAAGCTCCCTACTATTGTGTCATGTTGTTAAGTAAAAGATAGTTTTAGTTTTATATGAAAATACTTCACTTTATACCCTTATAGTTTATATATTTACAAAATCTACTCTAAACTTATAAACTTATATTATTTAGACTTTTAACTATCTAGACTTTACACAATTAGTCCCTATACTTATATATTTTAGGAAAATGACAGAAATGACCCTTGGACTTATAAGTTTTCAAAATTTACCATTTATAACCTTAGCTTTATAACATTTGTAAAACTAGTCCTTATTAGTTTATAACTATTTCACTTTTTATCCTAAGGTTATATAACTTTGCAAAAAGGGTCCTTATACTTAATACTTCTAAGAAATGTCGAAAATAGTCCATAGACTTAATATTTTCATAAAGTTACCATATATACCCCTATTCATGGAAAACTTTGCAAAACTAGTCCTAATTCCATGCAAACTATATTTTTATGAAATAAAAGAGTTTCCTAGCTTATGACTTACAAATATTAGCTTATCTAAGTTGTCTAAACTATCTTATAGCTTATGATAAGGCATTATTGCATAAAATAGGTAATTCGACTAAAACTAGGGTTTTAAAATGAAAACTCTTAAAGGAAAATGATCAAGGCTTAGGCAAGGGTTCTAAGGAATCTTNTTAACTATCTAGACTTTACACAATTAGTCCCTATACTTATATATTTTAGGAAAATGACAGAAATGACCCTTGGACTTATAAGTTTTCAAAATTTACCATTTATAACCTTAGCTTTATAACATTTGTAAAACTAGTCCTTATTAGTTTATAACTATTTCACTTTTTATCCTAAGGTTATATAACTTTGCAAAAAGGGTCCTTATACTTAATACTTCTAAGAAATGTCGAAAATAGTCCATAGACTTAATATTTTCATAAAGTTACCATATATACCCCTATTCATGGAAAACTTTGCAAAACTAGTCCTAATTCCATGCAAACTATATTTTTATGAAATAAAAGAGTTTCCTAGCTTATGACTTACAAATATTAGCTTATCTAAGTTGTCTAAACTATCTTATAGCTTATGATAAGGCATTATTGCATAAAATAGGTAATTCGACTAAAACTAGGGTTTTAAAATGAAAACTCTTAAAGGAAAATGATCAAGGCTTAGGCAAGGGTTCTAAGGAATCTTAATACTAACCTAGTACTGTAATAAAGCTATTAGAACAAGATTTAAGGCTTACGTGATCAAGGTAGGGCTTAACGTGGGTTTTTTTAGGTTTAGGGTTTTCTCGATAGGAAAACAACTCGACAAGGGTTCTAGGCTTGCTTTGCTCAACTCCTAGGCCTACTAGGGACTTAGTACTACAGAAGGTATAAGGTAGAGAAGAGAGGGGAGGTGTGAAGTGAAAGGGAGGGGAGGTCTCGCTATTTATAGGGTCGCGAAGGGTTTAGGTGGCAAAGGTGGTGGTGTGGTGTCGAGGAGGGAGGGGGCTGACTAAGGGTGGCTAATAGGTGACTAGGAGGAGCTATAAGGTTACTAAGGGTGGCTAGTAGTAGCTAGAGGGCTGCTGGGGGGGGGTTGTGGTGGTAATGTAGTCGCGGCACAAGGAGGTGACAAGGAGGTGATCCACCTCCTTGTGTGCTAGCTTGGGAGGTGTAAGGGTGCATGCTTGAGGTGCTTAAGCTACTAGGGTGCTTGGTTTAGGTGCTAGAGGTGCTTGAGTAGCGTAGTTTTAGGTTTTAGGTTTAGTTTATACCTAGTTTTATCTAGTGAGAGATTAGGGTTTAGCTTAGGTTTTAGTGCCTAGATTAGGGTCCTATGAGTGTTTAGTGACTAAGATTAAGTCCTAAGAAGCTTATACTAAGTTGTGGTAGCTTATACTAAAGATTTGGGATAATTTAGACCTAATTCCGGGACTTTATGATTAGTTAGGGTTTTGTGCTTAAGAGACTTGTACCTAAGCTCTAAGAGGTTGTACTAGGGTCTAGGGGTGCTAAGATATCCTATTGTTGCTAAAGTAACTCATACATAAGCCTTGAACACTTCCAAACTAGTTTAGATAAGCATTTAGGGTTTTAGAGATAACCGTAAACACATAGGCTTGATTAGGGTTTATTGTGGTATTGTGATAGATTTAGTGTGTTAGATTGATAGATTACTTACTGTGGTAGTATTGTGATCTTATGCTTGACATACTTAAGAGTTTATATGATGTGATTGTAGAGATATTTGGCTTGTGTAGATACGTGAGTAGGTCTAGAGAGTCATGCATGTAGTGAAAAGCATATAAAAGAAAAAATTTACCTGTGAAAATACCTGATATAGGTATTGTAGTGGGAATGATAGTGGTGAGATTTTATGGGTGGTTACAATTAGAAGCTTAAAGGAGAAGTCAAAGATTACAAGACGACACTTGAAGATGCTTTCGTATTTTGGCGGTAAAATCTTCATCCGGACTCCGTTTTAGTCCGTTCAAGTGGCCGCGAAAAGATGCGGTGAATCAAACTCTCTGATGGAGATGCCGTGCATTGGGTATTTAGATGTGCCATATTGGGTGATGCTCCATATAAGAATTCTAGATGTGCCATATCGGGTCAGTTTCAGACTTGGAGGCTACGTTTACTTATAGATGCGGCGAATCCAACACTCTAGATGCGCCATATCGACCCTGATTTTAGAAACTATAAATAGAAGACTCATTAACAAATTAGGGTATCATTGGGGACCCCAAGGGTCATTCCCAGATGATCAAAAGCCTCTCCAAACATTAGAAGATCCATATTGAAGACCCAATCATCCTTGAAGAGCATCTCTAACCATTGTTATATTACTTAATCATTCGGTTAGCGTATCGTATCTACTATGTTTCATACTTTATGCGTTTTGAATATGTTTATTTACTTTGTTACTAAGATTATGGGCTAACACCCTTATGTGTTAGCCAAGTTTATGATTATTTGATGTTTTGATTTGTTACTAATTCGATTGGTTGCTCAGTCTTCGTTTTGATTACTTATGTTAAGTAGTTTTGTTTTATTGTAATAGTAAACTTTAATCCATCAGGATTGATTGGCTTGTGGCTACCATACTGCTCCCCTTAAAATTGCTTTCCCATCGATTAATAGTTTATATGATGTTTTTTTGGTTCTTTTTATATGTGCTTTGATAACCTCTGTGTCTAGCTGTGTTTTGCTTGGGCTGCCATACCCCCTCCACTCTTACTTATCTAGTGCAAATTAGCTAAGTAAAATAGACATAAGTAATCATTAAGGGTTTACTTGCATATACTTAAGATCCAACGAGACAGATAAGATTACGACACTCATCATATAAAACTAGCAATAAAACAATTAAGTGACAAGCTACTTAATCATAAACTTAGTAATTATTAAGCAGCTTTATGCGGATTCCTATTAATTGTGACACGATTAATTAGAATGGAATCTAGACTCTAAGAAAACGAGAGGTAGGAATGTCCGCGCATATTCGTGAGCACCATCACTGCAGGTCTTAGGAACTTATCAAAACTTAATCATATATGACTAAACTTGGTTAACACGTTCTTCTTATCTTTGGTGTCTTCATACTTCTATTGTTTGTTTAGTTTAATTAGTTTAGCATAAAACCAAACCCGTGCCAGTCTCTCAGGCTGAACCCCCTATGTGTTAGTTTAGATTAATTTAGTTGAGTAGAATACCTTTAGAATTAGTATATTAGAAATCCACTCTTAGTGATTGATGTGTTTCGAAAGCTTTAAATTTATAATACTAGTTTTACCGATTCCTTAATACACAAAACACACGGGTAAAGTATAACCCCCGTTTATAGTAAACGTTTATAGGTAAGACCAGGTCGTCCCAAGAGATTTGTAGCAATTAACAGATTGTTTATCAGTAACAAAGCCAAATGATTTTCACATATCAAGTAGCTAAACGTGTGGAAGCAAAGCAAAATAACAAACAAGGTATGATCCAGATAACATAACAGATAAAGATAAAGCAAGACTTTATATAAACAAAATCATGCAAGTTACAATTAAGGGTGTATTGATGTAACAAACATATCTACCAATAATGATATAGAATCCTTTCGACCTATAGACTACATTATCACGAGTGCATTAAGAATGGTTTATATCGAGTATGCATACATATGAATTCCTCCCAACCCGGCATTTCTACATAAGGAAGGGTCTTAAACATCATTCCACTTGGTTTGTTTATCAATTTATCACACAATTTCTACAAGCATGACATTGGACCATTATAGACAGATGTTCCAAAACTAATCATAACAACTAACCCTTTCGACCTATGATAGTTGCAAATAATCAATCAAAGGATAAACAAGATCCAAGCAAAAGTAATATTGAATTCATAAGCATTCATATTCACAAGTAATACTAATATCGTCCAAGTAAATGAGAATCAACCACATCATAACCAAACCAATAACCAACATCACAAACATAGATAAATTCATAAACATGTTCATTATTATTAGTAAAGAAATGTACCAAATCCGTTTATGCGAGTAATATGATAACAACTAACCAAAACCATTATTCTTATCAATCCGAGACTAGTCCAAACCAACTATCCATGATCATCCAACAACCCACGTCTCTGAAATAACCCTAGGAAGTGTCACTCTTGCCTCTGGAAATCAGCAACATGTCACCAAATGGCGTGTTTGGTAACGAGGTTTATGGCGAAGGAATTAGAGATTTGGTATGAATCGTCTAACCCTTATGGTGTGGTGTGTTTAGGTTCTGAGAATAGAAGGTTTAGGGCCTGGAAACATGTAGGAGCAGTAGTGGGTCGTGGTGTGATATGATGGTGATGGTGTTGAGGTTGAGGAGTGTTTGGATCATTGGATCCTAAGACCCTCACCTAGTTCTCTTCTCCCTCTAAGTTGTATTCTTGATGGCTAACCCATCTCCTGTCGTTCTTGGGTCTTTTATAGGCTTTCTAACACTTGGGGACCAAGTAGGGAGGGTAAATGGATCAGTTAAACATTCAATGTAATCCAAATAAATGCTGATTTGCTGTCAGGAACTGAAGTACGCCGTACTTCTTGTCAAGTATGGCGGTTTTGGTTCATTCTCAGATATTGGCACCAATTGGAAGTTGTAGATAATTCTCTTAGCTTTCCGTGGCCGCAAACGGGAGGTAAAGCGGAGTCCGTATGCTCCAAATATTGCCAAAACAGTGGACAGGTGTCGGGAGATCTTTAACCTAAATTTGTTTCTTTGTTTTAGCTTCATTTCTTCGTGTTTTCTTCCATTTCTTCCACGACACCCTACAATATCAAATATAGTCTATTAAGTATCGAATGTGTGAAAAACTAGAAGGGGGTTGAATAGTTTACCGGTTTTTAGCTTGATTAACTTTGAAAACTTTACGTGTAATCAACAATTGAAACTAATAAACGATAAATAATATGCAAGAGTAAAGTAAAAAACGATCAAACCACAACACGGATGTTTATAGTGGTTCGGCTACAAGGACTCTTTTTCCTTGCCCTACTCCACTCCCCGAGTATCCAACTCGAGAGTTTCTTTCACTAGTCAACAAGCTCCTTTCACCGGCGGAGAAAACCTTACACGTCGCTTACACAAGATTACCGACATAAAGCTAGATGTCGAGTACAAGGGTACAACCACTCCCATCACACTATGTATTTTGAGGACTAAAATACTAACCGATCACTACTGAAAATATACAATCAAATGGAGTATAAACCATACGAGTTTACACAATGCTAAGCTAACAAGTCTTGCAACGTTGTGTTGAAACTTGTAACTTTCGTACGAACTTGTGAAATTCTTTGCTACAAAAGAATCTCACACAAATGAAATGTTACTGATTTAGATGAATGAAATGAGAGAGTATATGCAAGTTATGATTGTAAGTGATGAAGAATTTCTTGAGTGTGGCTTGCTATTTATAGCCAAAACAAGACAGCCACCTGGCGGATCTGGCGGAACCAAAACCAGGGTTCCTCCCTTGTACCCAAAGGGTTCCGCCAGATCTGACAGTCAAGTCTTCAAGAAATCTTTCCATATCTATGCCAAGTCTAATCAAGATCCTTCAAGGTCAACCATGAGATATGTTTAGTAAGAATCTTTCCAAAATTGCATGAGATCTTTTATAAAGTCAACTTAAAGATTTTGGAAATCTTTCTAAGTTTACATATGATGCATGCCATGATGTCATACAACATTTTTTATTTTTAGAAATATGAAAATGTTATGTTTTATGTGAAATATAAATGTAGACAATGTGATGTTTAGTTGAAATAAACTCTAGTTAAGAAAGACTTAAGTTATATTCATGTTTTGCTAAAAATTAAAGTTTACACTTTGTCGTTAACAAAATTTAGCAAAGATCGTAAAATATAAATAACGTTTTTAGGCGATATTTGTATTAACAAAATGTTCATATAATTCACCAATATATATACATAAAAACACGGATAACGCATATAGAAATATGTATAATTTGAGCGTTATCAGTGATCGACACCCTACTTACCAACTAGGCTACATTGATCGGGTACACTGCCCGTTAGTGTTGTAATAGGTTAAGTCGGCATAAAATAAATATTAAAACTTGATAAATAAATAATCACCTATACAACGACACATCAAGTTTTTGGCGCCGTTGCCGGGGAGTGAATTTTATCTTTTTGCTAGTTTTATTGGTATTTTTCTGTTTTTAGTTTGTTTTTGTGTGTTTGGTTTATTTGTTTGATTATTTGTCTACTGTCTATGTTTCTGTCTCAGAAAGACAGATACGGCGCATTCTTGTCTGAATACGGCACATCTGTCTGTTTTTAATGCGGTGTATTATTGTCTGTGAATACGGCGTATTACGTTCTGTGGCCTTTTTTTTTTGTGATTTTTAGTTTTAAAATTTTCTAAAAAAATTATTGCAGGAAGCTAATACGGCGTATCCATTGTCTGTTGGATACGGAGTATTAACTTGTGTCGTATACGGTGTATCTATTGTCTGTTAGATACGGCGCATCGATCTTCTGTGACCCAAAAATATTTTTCGTGTTTATTTAATTTTTTGTATTTAGTTTTTATTTTTGTTTTGGTTACTGCTGTTCTTGATTGTTTATCTTTCAGGTAATCATGGAGATGGACAATCCGGACATAACTATGGAAGAATATATCAGTCTTGAAGAGGAAAAAGCCTTGAGTAATAATCGGATGTACGATTAGGAAAGATCAAGATATGGTGCACAAGTCATCAAGGATAAAGAACCCATGATGGAAGAATACTTGTTATTGAAGCAAGAAAAGTCAGGAAAAGAAATAAACAAATTGCCGTTTCAACACACTTGGACTTTATCAAATGATGATGATGAAGAAGAATCATATGATTTTGATGCAATTAGGATTCCTGCAATAGTTATTAATGATGTTATTTCTCCGGAAATTGCACAAGGTGAAGAATTGTCACAAGTGTTTGATTTGAATGAAAATCCGGCAATTGTTAAAAAGAAGCTTATTCATCTGAAAGTGTTTATGATGAAAATGAAGATGAATGTGGAACAATGGTGTATGATGCTATTACTTGTGATTTTCCACCCGAGGTGGAAGATATATTGTCATCCTAACATGAACACCATTATGATATTCCCTCGGATGAAGATAATGAGTATTCTAATATTGAAAGTTTTGATTATATTGTGTACGATAACATACTGCAGTTGCCACAACAAAAGGAAAAAATTAGGAGTGGAACGGATAAGCCAGGTTTTGACCCAACGAGGGATTTTGAAGAATTCTAGGATGACTTATTTAAGGCGGCTATTCCGGACGAAGATGAATTGCAAGACCACTAGTTGAAGATGGAGACTCACAAGATGAATTGGAGTCACTTACAACAAAAAGTGGTACAAATTTATTTAATATTATTGATCCCTTTACTAACAATCTTGCTAGTTTTCCTAAACAGGTTGCAAAATGAAAGAATGATGAGGTGGAATTTATTATACTACCTAATGAAGCACATAAAGCACCTGCTATCAACCCATTTTTGGTTGAACTCAAGAAAGAACTCAAGGATGAGCTGGTGGACACGACCATGATTGAAGAGGATGGTTTTAATCCTATGAAGGATATAGAGGAACTGGAACTTTTACTCGCCAAAGACCCTTTCTCATCTTTTATGGAAGTCAAGGGACGCCTTACTACCAATAATACAAATGAAGAAGAAAGGACATTTACTCATCCTAAACATACTACTCTTGCACATGTGATGTTCAAGCCATCCAATTTATCAACTAAATCGGGTAAGGTAAAGAAAGAAGTAAAATTATTGCCAAGGTATGATCATTATTTATTTCTTCCATCTATAGTAGCAAATTTACACTCTTATGGTGTTTATTGCTATTATCACCCGCACTTGATTCCAAGTGTGGGGACGTACACCCTATAGCCTAGTAAGTAAGGGTGGAGTCAGGCTCGTGACTCTAACAAAAACAAGCACTTCGTGGGAGGCAACCCATGCTTATATTTTATTTTGTTTTTAGTATATTTTTATTTTCGTATTTCTCTCAGTTGGTCAATGCGGCGTATTCACTTTTAGTGGATACGGCGCATTAACCCCCGACGTGCACTTTAGTATTTCCTACAGGAAGTTGATACGGCGTATCCAATATTCCATGGATATGGCGTATCGAAAATCTGCCTGTAATTTATATTTATATTCTAACCGATGATTAACAAGATGTTCTCGAGTTTCTTTTCTTGTGGTCTCTATATTTTTACAGGTCTGGACAATTGAACGTATTGATGAACTCCCGCAACACATATGCTCGCATTCTTACCATGGAGGATCATACCGAGCAAATCTCAGGGGAGTTTTCCGTTCTAATTCTTTCTATTTCCTATTTTTAATTTCAATTTTAAAACAACGAGGACATTGTTTATCTTAAGTGGGGGGATGGAGAATTAGAACATTTACTTGCCCTTATTTTTCAAAAATATGCTTAATATGTACTTAATATGTCTAAATTTAAAAATTTTCTAGCATGTTTTTGTTAAATTAAGTTGCATGACCGCACACATAACCCTTATTTCCAAATTGTGAGAATTAAGCCTATTCCGTTTCCTAATATTTTACCCCAAATTCCACAAACATAAGAGTGTACCGGTGACTTGTAAACTTTAGAACTTGGCTTGTATATTACTCGAGACCACAATAATAAGTATTATTGATATAATTGGAGTAACTTGTCTAACGTGGTAAAAAGATTTTTCTTTTATAAACAAAAATTGTTTCGTTAAACTCTTAAACCTTAGCCTACTATAAAGATTTAAGTTCGTGGTTAGTTGATTTTGGTGCAAGTGTGTTTCCCCGCGTTTCCTATGTTCGTGTGCGTAAAATCATTATCTTTGGTTAGGTCGGGAAATTGCACAATGCAATGGAGTGAAAGTAGATATTGTATATTTTTCGTGTTTTTCGTGTTTTTACTATTTTTACTATTACCTTTATATCTGAAGTATGAAAAGTATGGAAAAATTATCCAGATTTATTATGATGGTGAAGTGGTGAAATTTTACACCATTAGTTTTTTATTTGATTTNCCGCGTTTCCTATGTTCGTGTGCGTAAAATCATTATCTTTGGTTAGGTCGGGAAATTGCACAATGCAATGGAGTGAAAGTAGATATTGTATATTTTTCGTGTTTTTCGTGTTTTTACTATTTTTACTATTACCTTTATATCTGAAGTATGAAAAGTATGGAAAAATTATCCAGATTTATTATGATGGTGAAGTGGTGAAATTTTACACCATTAGTTTTTTATTTGATTTTATGTAAAAAAAAAAAAAAAAAAAAAAAAAAAAAAAAAAGAGAAAAAGAGAAAATAAAAAGAAAGAAGAAGTTGGTAAGATTGATAAACCAACAATGTAAAGTTATGTACTAGTAGTGATATCGCTACTGCTTGTTGTATTATATTTATGGATTGAATGAGAGTTGACCGTTATGGGAATGCCAACTAAGGTTTATTCTTTGATTAAGATATTATTGAGTCTGATTCATATCTACCTACTAACGCGTGAGTTTCCGTGTTAAAGCGTGAGTTAGTCTATGATTTGTGTCTTATTCACGGGATGGTTGGGAAAGTAATTAACCACATTAGGACTTAATTTATTTGTTTTGTTTATTTTTTATTTTAAAACAATTTATATGTTTCCCAATTATTATCAAATTATTATATTCGTTGTTAGCTTTCGAGCATCCGAGTATGATAATGGCTAAGTAAGAATGTCAAATGTGTGAATAAGGTAGTGACCATCCGAGTATTAGATGAATTGAATAACGCGCCAGCGATCTGGTTTGTGACTTGGTGACCATCCGTTATGCAAATAACGCGCCAGCAATCCAAGAAACACATTAGTGACCATCCGTTATTTGAGGATTCGAGGACTCACGCAAGCGATCTGCTAAGTTTGTGCAAGAGATGTTTAAACGAAGCTAGGTATCACCTAAAACATTTTTCATAAAACTATTTATCGCTTTAGACTTGTTACTCCTTAGCTTTAGTGGTGGAGATGTATATCCTTGCCAAGCTTATGATAGAATACTCGTCACGACCGAGCAATTGAGCGAATTACTAAAATGTTACCACATACATTAGTTGAGTGATTTGAGTGATTTCATTTTCCTATTTCGTGAGGTGTTTGGTTGTTCAATTATGATTATAATGAATGAATGCTTAAACTATAAAAATTCCTAGACCATGTTTAGGATACATTTTCATAAGTTTAAATTTAAGGTTTACTTGGGGATAAGTAAAGTTCAAGTGGGGGGATATATGATGACATCAAATAAGTACATTTTATTGGCATCATTTATTCTATGTTATTCGCTTGTTTTATATTATGTTATATGAGGATCGATACTTAATCGCTTACTTTTGTAATTCTCAGTTATAAACAAGCATTTGGTAAAAGTTAGCTATTTTGGACGTAAAATAGAGCAAAATGGATCAAGTTGGAAAAGTCAACTAAACTGACGAAGAATACGCTGTATCATTCTTGATAGATGTGCCGTATAACAAGACATAGATGAATATGAAGACCATTACCTGACTTTGAAGCATACGCCGCATGGATTTATACCATGCGTCGTATATGAAACTTTGGTCAACGAAGAAAACCCAACTTGTTATACTCCAGATATGCCGTATTACATTCCAGACATACGGCGTATCAATCTCAAAACTTCACCAAAGATGATCCAAGACACAGAAGAACATGCACCGCATAAGAGATTGAAGATACGCCGCATCTAAAGGCGGTGTACGAATATTCGCGAATATTATAATCTTGGACCCCACGCGAAGATACCTTGATACGCCGCATCGGATCAATCCGATGCGCCGTATCGGCCATATACAATCCTTACCAAGAAATCAAGTGAAGATTAGAAGCTTAAAGGAGAAGTCAAAGATTACAAGACGACTGTTGAAGATGCTTTCGTATTTTGGCCATAAAATCTTCATCCTGACTCCGTTTTAGTCCGTTCAAGCGGCCACGGAAAGAGAAAAAGGAGATCTATTTGAACCTGATGGAGATGCAGCGCATTGGGTAATTAGATGCGCCATATTTGGTGATGCTCCATATCAGAATTCTAGATGCGCCATATCAGGTCAGTTTCAGACTTGGAGGCTACGTTTATTTATAGATGCGGCGCATCAAACTCTCCAAATGCGCCGTATCGACCCCGATTTCAGAAACTATAAATAGAAGACTCATTAACGAATTAGGGTATCATTGGGGACCCTAAGGGTCATTCCTAGACGATCAAAAGCCTCTCCAAACAGAAGAAGATCCATATTGAAGACCCAATCATCCTTGAAGAGCATCTCTAATCATTGTTATATTACTTAATCATTCGGTTAGCGTATTGTATCTACTATGTTTCAAACTTTATGCGTTTTGATTATGTTTATTTACTTTGTTACTGAGATTCTGGGCTAACACCCGTATGTGTTAGCCAAGTTTATGATTATTTGATGTTTTGATTTGTTACTAATTCGATTGGTTGCTCAGTCTTCGTTTTGATTACGTATGTTAAGTAGTTTTATTTTATTGTAATAGTAAACTTTAATCCATCAGGATTGATGGGCTTATGGCTACCATACTGCTCCCTTTAAAATTGCTTTCCTATCGATTAATAGTTTATATGATGTCTTTTTGGTTCTTTTATATGTGCTTTGATAGCCTCTGTGTCTAGCTGTGTTTTGCTTGGGCTGCCATACCCCATCCACGCTTACTTATCTAGTGCAAATTAGCTAAGTAAAATAAACGTAAGTAATCATTAAGGGTTTACTCGCCTATACTTAAGATCCAACGAGACAGATAAAATTACGATACTCATCATATAAAACTAGCAATAAAATAATTAAGTGACAAGCTACTTAATCATAAACTTAGTAATTATTAAGCAGCTTTATGCGGATTCCTATTAATTGTGACAGGATTAATTAGAATGGAATCTAAACTTCAGGGAAACGAGAGGTAGGATTGACCGCGCCTAGTCGTGAGCACCATCGCTGCAGGTCTTAGGAACTTATCAAAACTTAATCATATATGACTAAACTTGGTTAACACGTTCTTCTTATCTTTGGTGTCTTCATACTTCTATTGTTTTTTTAGTTTAATCAGTTTAGTATAAAACCAATCCCGTGCCAGTCTCTCAGGCTGAACCCCCCTTTGCGTTAGTTTAGATTAATTTAGTAGAGTAGAATCCTTTAGAATTATTATATTAGAAATCCACTCTTAGTAATCGACACCCTACTTACCAATTAGGCTACATTGATCAGGTACACTGCCCATTAGTGTTGTTATAGGTTAAGTCGGCATAAAATAAATATTAAAACTTGATAAATAAATAATCACTTATACAATGACACATCAGCGGGTAAAACGTTACGTGCATTTGCAAAAAAAAATAAAAAAAAAAATAATAATAGTATATATTACATGGAAAAAACCGACTGGAAACAAGTTTCGTTAGGCATAATGAGTCTTTAACCGGTCCAGAGTGCATATTTAGCCTAACATATATAGGTAAATGAAGCATTTATGACTTTTACCCTTTATTTTAAATAGACTCATTTTGCATCCATTCTCTTAACCGGAGAACATGACCTATCAATTTTAATTTGAACCTGAGAGACATCTCAAGTTGATAAGTTAACATTTCAACTAGCAGACTTCAGACCTACTCGAAAACATTTGACATTAAATCTTCCTAGATAGAAATCCAAACTTGAAGTAAGCACAACTGCTGATCTCCTTGAAGGAAACGTAGATGGTTGCTTTCAAAACTATGCATTCCATCAATTAATGAAGCTGCATTTAACTCTCACAAGGTTTTTGCAATGTTTTTGTTGTTGTCGTTATCACGTCTTTCGTGTTGTCCTAAGCTCATTAAATCTTGTACCATGCTACAAAAATGTGAAACTATTAAGTTCCCTGTTTGGTTGAGTTGTCATGGTTCCAAGTTTCCACCAATATATACTTGGCCAATCATTTTGTGGTCCAATCCTAACCTTCATACATACATTCATGGCGTTTACAGCAATTGACCAATTCATATTGAACTGAATCTTTAAACACTTGATGGAGATTTAGTATTTACTTGGTATTTAGTATAAGAATCCAAAGTAACATTAAATGTTTTGGTCACTCTACAGATGTGTCACAAGAAGCAATATAATTTACCTTAGTAAATTTAAAGCACACCATAAAAGTGTGAATCAAATCATATACCACTTGATTGCAACATGGTCAAGCCCTGTGATTCACCCTCTTTCATGTGACCCTTTTGCACTCTCCTTTGCCTGTGACTTGCTTCAATACTACCTTTCTTTACCTTCCATATAAATTCACCCACCCTTTCTTTTGTGAACTCACCATACAAACATCCTCAATTTTTTGGCGTTTTTGAACGATAGTAATCATGAAGGGTTCGTTGTACAATGCTGTATTTCTCTCTTTGCTTTTGCTTCTTCCTCTTGACATCTCCGCTAGACATATTTCACGTACGGTACAACCTAATGATACCACCTATTGTATTACATTGATATGTTGAATTAATGTCCATAAGACACCACTATTTTCATTTGCATGTATATGACCTTTGCTAATATGCAACCATGTTGTCTATTTTTGTTCTGTTCTAATTATGCTTGATTATCTATGTGATGTGAACAGACCATGGGCATCACCATCCAACTAAAGCGAAACCAAATTACCATGGAGCCATTGTGTCAGCGCCAGGAAAACAAAGAGTGGACCCAGTTAAAGTACCTGGATCAAGGCTACCGGATTGCTCTCATGCTTGCGGCTCATGTTCCCCATGTAGACTGGTCATGGTTAGCTTCGTATGTGCAACCATTGAAGAGGCTGAAACATGTCCCATGGCTTACAAGTGCATGTGTAACAACAAATCCTATCCTGTTCCTTGATATCCCCCACACCACATCTCTTGTTCCATCTAATGCTAAATATCGGACGATTTTGTATTCGTTTTTGTTTTATTTATCCTGTTCTTACAATTTTATTAATGACAATCATAGTTTATTGATGTTACGGGTACTTTTAAAGTATCATGCTTAATGCATTTGACCAAGAAAGATACTCTAATATATACTAAGTAGCCACAACGTAAAGTGCAACAAACACAAAATATACATGTCGTAAAACACTATTAATCCTACCAGTTAGAAAAAACCTCTAATCTATTAACAATCATCCTTAAACAGCAACATACAATCCATTGAGCTCTGGCATCAAGTTTCAGTGACATAACTAAAGAGCCAGCTGACTTAACCTCATTTCAAAGGAATCTAGACACACGTTCAAGCATCATGCTAGCTTGGCTGTGGCTTTGGAGCATCAATCACCTTCGCACCATAACATTTCTTGTACCATAGTCACCACATGGTCGAAAGAGATGAATATTAAAACTAACTGTACAACCATACAACTTCAAAATAACTAACTGTGCAGAAGGTTGAACGCAGGCAAATCTCGTATTCTGGTGAGGTCTTCGAGTGCAAGTTCTTTCTCCAGTTGGGAGCGTACAGCTTGTAAAACTTCCTGGTGTTTTTATAAGTGGCCGTTGGAAATAAAGGATTAGAACAACAGCCAACTTAGATATGTATGCAAGTATGTCAACATATATGTGTAGATAGAGTTAGAAATATTACGTTGAACTCCATGTATGATGCATGTGTAGCGAGCCACTGAGCATCCATCATTGCAAAAGCTATGCAATATAGAACATCAAAGGCATCTTCATCCTCTGCAATCAGTCGTTTTAACAAAATGAATACATTATAATACTCATCGCATGTAAATAGTTGAATACAAAAGGATGCTTCGCATACTTACCTCCTAATATTCTTACAAAATTGACACAGTGTTCACATCTAGGCTTAACTGCAAAACAAAATTTGTTAACAACCTTCATTAATAAGTTATATGCTTGAGCTCAATTTATCAGTAGCAGAATATGGATTCAAGTCACAAACCTTGATGAAACTCTAGCATTTGAGTCAACATAAATGTAATATTAATGCCAGCGATTGCAAAAGGATATTCCCAAGTCGCCCGTACTCCACGTTGTTTCAATAGTAACCTACGAAAAGCTTCCTTCATTTTGAACTTTAATCAATCAGTAAGTCACTTAATGTCTCAAATCAGTATATACCATGAATAATATTAAAATGTTGCACCAAAAAAAAAGTCCACAGAGATTATTCCAACCTACCGGAAATGTTTTCGCAAAAAACAGCAAATTCTCAAGTGAAAGAAAACCACTACTTCTGCGACAAACAAATTTATTTCAGTACATCATCTATTATGAAAGATTGAAGTGTAACATGTGCATGCCACTACGGTTAGTTGTACCTAAAGTCAGTCGCTGGATTAGCTCCTTGCCACCCCATTTCCTTCCATTGCTCGGAGATCAATCCTGTTAGTGTAACGTCTGGATATGCTAAATTCCACAATTCTGAAAGGGCTTTCTGTCAAGAAAACAAATAAATGCATCAAACAAAAAAGTACTGCCCAAAATCAGGTCTCGAGGTAGGTATCAGTAAGACTTTAATATTATCATATCAGTAAGGTTAGAAGAAAATGAATAGGAGTAGATAAATTGTAAAATACCTGATGTTCTACACGCATCTCATCATATGCTACGTTTGAACGTTCTTGAAGCCTCTGATATCTTGTTTCCTGAACAGAGTTAAGTACAAGTAGATTAAGACCTTGCTAATGTCTTTTATTATGTTGATGTTTAAAATTTAGTCGAGTTTTTAAATACTATGAGGTTTATCTAGTACCTGATTAGGAGTTAATTTATTATCAACGTGCTTGTTACTTCCAGAACGCTTGGGACCTGTGCGGTTAAAGATTCCTCCAATCCATGTTCGTGGACCAACCATAGCAGTAGCTGAATTGAGCAAAAACCCAACATCACCAAATAATAACTGTACTTAACACATAGAATCCATGGACCTGCAGGCTAGAGCTAGAGTTAACACATAATTGGAAACATGTACTTACTAATACATTGAGCTAATATCGATTTTCTAGTACGAGATTTATGTAAGCATTCCAAAAAGCTGTCTTTGTTGTTTGTCTGAGGATAATAATCATCCTCATCAACCTGATGTGTCAATACAAAAAGTAAATAATGCACCAATGTGTTAGTCAGTTTGAAGCGAACAAATGGCTTAAAAGATGAACACAAAGATAAATCATGTTATTTCTTGACAACATAAGAATGAAAATTTGAAAATTGAGTGCGTACTTGGAAGTAAAATAATTTTATGAAGATGGGCACGAATACATTAGAACAATGCAAATCAATCATCTGAAAATGAACTAATCAAAAATATTTAGAGCTAAAAGAATGTTATCAAAGGGTATATTTAATTATGCTTCATGCAACATAACTAAACAATCACACATCACCATACGTAAATATGTTCATCAATGAATAAACAAAAACATAAAGGGGGAATGAGGCCTACTTTTTAATGGGAAGAACAAGGTATGCATTTCGTATGCCTTAATTTCATTAGTGAAAACACCAAAATAAATTAATAAATAAATAAATCTAAACCAAGGTCGATTATCAAAAATGAAATGCGAGTTCTCAAGAGCTAAAGGAAAATGAACATAGATAGGACCCCATGCTTTACCCTCAACATTCAACCTCCCATCATTCCTAATAAATTAATACCAGAATATAATTAAGAACCCAAATCTCGATCTTAATGAACAAAAGGATAGAATAATTCTAAAAAAATGGAGGATCATTAGCGCAATCAAAAGGTTATTTCCTATTGTAAAGATGTCACATCATTAGAGGGATAACAAGAACAATAACAAGCAAAAGACACACACAAAAAAACATTAACGTATATAGGAAATAAAGGCAAACTACACAAATATGGTTGATCAATGGATATGTTAAAGAAACATTTGCATGCATGTATATATGTGTACCTCTTAAAGAAACATGGATGAAGATCCCTTGAGGATGATGATGATGATAATAATAAGGTATTAATGGGTCCCTCTATAAGGAGAGAATGGTAGGGCAAGGGTTGGAGATAGAGGAAGAAAAAAGAGTATGACAATGGCATCTGAACTTTGGAGCCAAACCCCTCACGAGTGGAAGCTTGATTCAGGGACAAAACTTTGTGTTATCATCAAAACCAGACATATCTCTAAAATGTCGCCTAGTTTATAGCTTTCTTTTTTTTTGTTAGCATTTTTTGTGTAGTATTTCTTTACCTTCTATAATTATACTTATGGGAGTTCAATATATTGTTCATACTATACATACATCAACATATCCCTCAAATGGAACAATCATGTAACGCCTTGGAGTCGAAAGCAATGCACTAGCTAATATCGTTAGGTTTAACCAAAAACCATGATAGAGGTATATTGGTAGCCGGCAACTTAAAGCTTATAAAGAGCAAACTCCTCATAATCTGTCAATGCAGGAAAGCTTCTTACACTAACCTAACCAAAATATAGGTTAACCACGCAGCAACGATGACCCTATTAGACTCAAACAAATTTTGAAGAAATGAATTATTAAGTTGACGAAATGACGCTTATGAATTATGATGCATTTTCTATCTTGGCATGAAAAGAGTCTTGCAATCGAAAGGTGACTTACTTATACTTCACATGCATGGATCAAAATAATGGACTAGTTAGACCAAAAGTTACAACAATCACAAAGAAAAAATGATCATATAATTCATCGAAGGTTAGTGGGTGTTAAAATTTTTGATAGGAAATATTATACTGCTCTAATGTGTGCTATAAGCATATTTGGTTTTTGCTGCAAGAGTTTAGATTTTATTTGAATTTTTGTAAAGTTCATAGAAATATAGAATTGAGCATGTGTATAAAAGGCCTAATGGGCTATAGTATGGGTCATACAAGAGTAGCTAAACATTCGTAGAGACTGTTTGGGCCTCTATTTTGACAAAGTCTTGTGAAACCCAATTTGTAATTCTTTATTTCTTATAAATAATTGAAGCATATATATTATTATTTTTTTACAAAAAAATCATTGGTTAATGTGATTTTGATAATCTTTTGGATAAAAGAATTCATTATCTTTTAACTAGGGTGTTCATCAGTTCGGTGCATCTTGTTTGTTTATTCATTTGGTTAGTTCAGTTAAACTTTTTACTCTGGGTAAAAACAAAAAACGAACCGTACCGAATTTAAATTAGATCAAGCGGGGAAAAAAAACTGAATTTGATTTTTGTTCGGTTTTCGGGTTGACCCGAATACCCGGATTACACTATTTATATATTTTTTTCATTTAGTTATATAGATTTTTAGCACAAAAAAACTCAAGCTTAAAAATGTTATATTTATACTAGGAAAGAGTTTTAATGATTTTTTTACATATAAATATTAAAAAATATATATATATATTTATGTGAATTCGGTTTTTGTTTCGGTTTTGGTTTTCATTTTGCCATAATCATTTCCAAACTTAAAATTGAAATATTTAATACGGTTCGATTCTGAAAAATTCGGTTCGGTTACTACGATTCGATTTTATTCGGTTCGGTTCAATATCGGTACCCTACATTTAACCATTGAACAAAAGACATGACAGGTAGGGGTGTTCATCGGTTCGGTTATCGAGTTGTTCGGTTTATTTGGCTCGGTTAGTTCGGTTAACTTTTTTCTTGGGGTAAACCAAAAACCGTATCGAACCGAATTCCAACTGGATTAAATCGAACCGAAAACCGAAAACCAAACCACATACTGTAACTCGAATTACATAATTTTAATTATTATGTATTTAATTATATACTCCCTCCATCCCAAAATTATTGTCCAGTATTGACTTTTTTAGTCTTTCTTTTTCAACTTTGACCTTAAATATTTTTGTGGATGTTATATAATATTTGATGCAAAATATATAAATGTATTGGGTTTTAAGTGTACTTTTCAACGGTATAATTTTTCATCAAGTATTATATACTAAAAAATATATATTTATGGTCAAAGTTGAACCGGTTTGACTTTGAAAATTCAAACTGGACAATAATTTTGGGACGGAGGGAGTAGATTTTTTGCGGGAAAAAAAGTTTCAAGCTTAAAAAATGTTATGTTTATACTATGAAAGAGTTTTAATGTTATTTTAAATATATAAAAAAATATATATACTTATATGACTTCGGTTTTCGGTTCGGTTTGATTTTCATTTTGTTAAAACCATAACCAAAACGAAAACTGAATATTTAATTCGGTTCAGTTTGGTTTTGATAAATTCGGATCGCGATTATGTTCGATTTTCGGTTTTGTAGGTGAAACCCTTGCACACCCCTTCTATTTGACAGGCCAACTTTTTAGCCCAACTAAAACCTCAGCTCCTTCATGTGCTTTGTCCTAAGTTGGACATTCTACGTTTATTGTGTCACAAGTTCACCTAACAACAAAATTAAAATGCCAAGACTTTTGCAAGAATGCAATTGTACTAATAGTCCAAAAGGACATAAAAATATATCTAGAACAAAACCAAACTTTTGGATATTGTTGAGCCAAGTCATTCGTTTGTCGACAAAATTCTGATTGGCTTACAAAAATTATTTTGAAAGTAAAGCCACTCCTCAAGGTGTCAACAAAGTCAACAAACTAACAAAGGTAGTTTGTATGTGGTGATAAGTTACGTAACTTTTGTCATGTTTTAAAAAAAATTGCAAGCGTGCAAACAATTTCATAGGACAATTATTTTTTATTTTTTTTATATATTTTTTATTATTATTTTTTTTAACAATGAGCGTCTGTTTCACCTCAAAATATAAGTAAAGACGTTAAGCATTGTTTCGAGCACTATATGTAATATATTTGCCTAACCCTGCGAATACCGGTACCGGACCACGACACTCTATCCACCTAGCTAGCTAGTTTGGATGTGATCCTAAATGCAATTTATTAGGCTGGTTTTATGGTGGGTGGTGCACCCCCACCACCTCGCCCCTTGACGCACGGTCCTCATAAAAGAAATGACCCACCACAACACCCGGTGGTAGGGTTTTTGGCAATAGTATGGTGGTAAGTTCCACCGAACAAGAACCAAGGCACAAATGAGCCCCGAGGTGTTTTTATTATTATTTATTTAGTTTGTGAGTATCTGTGAGGTATATTATAAGGTATGTTTTTTTAAAATGAATTACTTTTATATTTTTGGTTCGGTAATGGGTTAACCCTTAGAGATTAAAAGGTGGTGAGTTTAATGGTGTGATGAACGGTAATAGCGCTGATATGTAAGTGATGAGTTTAGTTACCAAAGATAGTAGTCTTACCGCCACCGGACTCCAACCACTAGTATTACCTTCTACTTTTGTAAACTAACCATTTTTCTTTGATGGTCTTGATTGATAACGTCTTTAACTACCAGAAGATTGACCAAAAACTTCTCAAATTTTAACTTGGATAGATAGATTGTAAAGGTTCATTTCCCACAGTTGACTTAAGTTCTTACAATTTGTAAATAGTTAAATGAACACAAAGCTTTTGCCATGTCATTTTCAATTAACTTTATATATTGATGCAAATTTCCAAGAAGATAAGATACATTGTTAGTGTATATTGCTTTTTCAACTTTGTGGTGAATGTGGTCACATGGGAAAACCTAATTTGAGAAAACAAGTGTCAAAGTAGCCATGGGTTAAAAGTGGAATATGAATTAATGGAAATGTTGCATACAACCATCCATCATTAGCTCTCCAAACCCACACATGGCGTGGTCCAACCCTAGTATTAGGTCGTGGCGTTAATCACTGGACTATAATTTATACTCGTTGATATTCATTTAAGACATTCGATATCCAAATTGTGTTAGTTGCTTGATACTCCGTAAAACGTTTAAATGTGACAACTTTTTTTCTTTGGTACGAGGAAAACCCCACTTGACTCATAGACTACCCTTTAAGACCCGTCGAGTAGAGTTTCACAATTTTGAATTACGAGTATATGGCTAGAGCGGATGAACCCACGTTTCTTGTAACCATGCAGTTAAGGGTTATTGTTAATATTCTTATCTAACGGTATAATTTTTTTGGAACAAGATCTAGGGGTATCACTTAAAATCCATTTTCTTAGAAGGCAAATTGATTGACTTAAGAGTGAGATTGAGACTCATGGTCTATAATCTATATCAGTAAGATAAAACGCATTCCATATAGGACTTTTAAGGTCATGTAATTGAGTGTACATGACACTAATGACTTTGAAGACACTACCTGTCGACATTTTCCACAAGTATATGTTGGACATCAAACCTCAAGATTATAATGAGTATCGATATGTCCTTGAAATGTTTTCAAGTAGGGTTAGAAGCTTGTTTCAATGTTTAACAAACTAATACATTGATGATTGATGTCTCATAAAAAAAACTTGAATTTAATTAACCACCTAAGATTTTGAGAGAAGTGCTAATAGTTTTGGGACAAAAGCCACTGAATACAATGTTTCGATGATTAATCTATAAGTATGTTTGGCGAAATGGGCTTGAGATGGAGGCTGGAGCTGGAACTAGAGCTTATATTTTTATAAAGTTGTTTGGTGAATTAGTTGGAGCCGGAGCTTATTAATGTAAAAACGCATAAAATACGTCAAATTAAATTCAGATGTATGTTCAGCTTTTGCGTGCCAATCCACCATATTTTGAAAGGTATTTAAGTAATTTGAATAACTATAAGCCTCATCAGCCCGTTTCAACTGGCTTGGGCTGATAAAGACTTATAACTTTTAAAATCCTCTATAATTATGTGTAACAAACAAAACTTATTTTACATTATTTTGAAAGTTGAAGCCCTTATACGCTCCTATAAGTCCCGTGTCAAATACAGCCTATGTGATGAAAGGTAGGTATAAACAAGGGCACTTTTTTACCGGAACCATGGTTAATATTTGGTTCTTATCTTTAATGCTCTATGTGATTGGTGGTGTTACCACTTTGACAATATTGTGAATTTGTGATGTTGACTTTTATTGTTTTCTTATTACTAAGGGATCAAATGTACTAATGAATCGCAAAGTGGATAGTTTTTAGGTTTTAGTTGTCTATAGCTTAGTTTGTGCTACCAACCATAATGAATCTAATCATTTTTTCTATAAGGCGCACTCAAATTAATATTTTGTTGCTCCATTCACTTGAACAACACTTTGTACCATTTGCACATTAGTAACTTGAAAAACTTATTAACCATAGTTCGGGGTTGTTTGATAGCCTTTGAATGGCATAATTCAGAGGAAAAATTGAATCGGTCAGTGATGAGTTTGTTTGTTAGCTTAATTTCCATGCGCTGTGTCATTCCATTTAGTTCTTATCCATTCTGGACGGTGGGCATGCAATCTCATTCAGCAGCCAAGTTTTCTCAATATTGCCCTCTTATTTGATGTGCATTAAAGTTTAACTATTTTTTTAATAGATGCAATTTGACGTGGATAGAGTAAAGTCTTGAATTTTACATTATTTTCAATCAATGATGAAATTTTAAAATACAAGAAGAAAAGTAGATTATCAGATTTGTATAGATAGGAAATAAAAAATTATATTTTGATTTACAACAAAATCAATGAGAATACATTACTGTCTATGTTACCATTTCAATTAGCGTTTTTCTTTATACTTACGTCTTATTTATTATTAGTTTCGGATTATGCATGAGGTTAAAGTGGTAATTTTATGTTATTCATATCCTTCATTCAGCACGGTTAGCAAACGCTCTATTTTTATTCAGAAGCATGTTCATACAGAGCATGTGAATCATTCAGGACGATAAATGATTCAGCGCTAAATCATTTTGTTTTATCAAACGGCCTCTCGTTTCGTTAGTCTTTTGTGATTACAGTATTAGGCCGGGTGTAATGATCGTTTGACCTCTCGGTCAATCGGCCTACTCGATGCATCGCACCCCTTTACACCACCCTATAGGGGACGTGTCCCGTATCAAGAAATAGGAGAACATGGTCACTTTTCCGACCGATTTGAATTCAAAACAAAAACCCATTTATCACAGTTACATACTTTAAAAAATAATAATTAAAAAAAAATAATAAATAAAAAAAAAAATAACAATGTCGGTCTCTTTGTTACATTAAAATGGTTACGAGATAGTACTAGAGAGAGATAGCTGATGTGACAGTGAGAATGTTGGTGTTTTGGTGATCACCATTACACCCGTTCTTAATTTAACTGTAAGAACGTTGGAGTTCCGATAAGAAAAATTCTCAACTCCAATCCAAGTGATCCAACAAAGCCAAAATCTTTCTGACGCGGCTAGATACAAATTATATGAAGTTCGTGATTTACTTGTCAAGTCACTGAAGTGACTCTCGTGGAATATTCGGCTTACATAAAAAAGGAAACAAATTATAGTAACGAACTTTCTATTTTATTTTCTTGCAAAACTTAAAATTCTAACGAATGTCACTCATATTTTAGGTAAACTCGACGTGTGCTTGGGCCATGATCTTATAGGTTTCCGTCCTGGGCTAGAGGGTGTGCTAATCGGGATATCCCAGTTTACCTGTATGCTTCTATTAGTTTTATAAAATGATACTTTGCATAAAACATTGAGTACTATTTTAAAATTTTAGTTATCGTATACATAGATTGTACACACATGTTTTCTAACTGGAACTTTTATTAGATCGAGAGGCATATGTGCTTATAATGAGTTGAGAAGTTTCAAAGTTTACATTATGTGGTATAATAGATGTTATACTTATTTACAATAGACACGTAACGCGTTAATGGGTTGAAATTGTTGTAGTTAGTTAATCAAGTATCGTAATGATTTTTTTTAATTACCTTATAGCACGTTTAATATTCTTATTATTTTAAAAAAAAAAATCACATGTGATCGAGATTATTAGAAAATTCACAACAAGTTATATTATAATGTAAACCTTGTGTGATTTATAAGAAAAAAATAAAACATTCTCATGTTTTTAGTGTCTTTTATATAACTCATCTTGATTACTGAAATACATGTGTCTAGCTATGTAAATCATTCATCACGTAATATTATTAGATAATCTGTCATAATCAGATCTAGCTATAGATATATATTTGAGTTTGACTTATTAAACTAGTTTTGTATTGTAACATCAGATTAAATGAAGTAGCAGACAAAATCAGGTTCAATGTTTTGTGATTTGGTTGACGGAAACGGGTGAAATCACATGGACTTGGACCCCATACAATTCCTAATTCGATAACCAAACCAACGTGCACAGCTCTAACTATAACAACATTCACAATCTCTTTTTCTTTTCTTTTTTTCTCTTTGAGACTTCTGCATTTATATACATGTATCTTGAATATCTGATGCTTATATATATGTAGATTACGGATACAACGGATAACGTTGACAAGTTATCGGTATACCTTTCCAAAAGGGAGTGGACATAGATACTCCTCCAAAATGGATTCCAATACCTATATTATTATTTTATTTTTATAATTTTGTTTTTTATTATAAAATCACGAAACAAAAATTATAAAGTTTGACAAGTAAAACATATTCAAAGACAAAAATATAAAATCATTATATAAATATATATATATAATATATAATAATAGAAAAAAAAAAAAGATAGAAAATAAGATAGAAACTCTCTCTCCCTATTAAACTGTTAATAATAAGAATAAAAGATGGGTCACGAGAGGTTTGCGTAACAACACCGTTTTTCAAAACTTTCCTAACTAATTAGTACGTGTTCAGTTTAAGGTTAAATGCAAGTTTGAAACCCAATCAACAAGTTGTAATCGTAGATAGTACCGTAGAACATCATCACTTGTTAAGTGCAAATGGTTAATAATCGGTAATTCAAACCGGCTCACAATTGGCTTTCTTTTTATAAAGTGAGAGACATACATGACTCGCTCATGTGGTTGTGGTTATGGGGTGTCAAGAATTGAACCTTAACCTTATTATTATAGGCGCAAAGATACATAATCCATTACCAACTAAGCTACACGTCATTTACCATTATCATTTGTAAATCATCAAACTGTTTAACTAACACACATAGTATTTTACCACATATAGATTCAACCACTTTAAGCAATAATGTTCAAATTGAAACACATTGATCATGCCATTTTTTGCTTCAAAGCAAAACAATTGAAAAAAAATGGATGAGCCATTCGTTATGAGTGTCGATTAGCACATTCATTTTTTTTTTTTATTTGCACACTTTAATATACAAATTAGATAAGCAGTATACAACAAATATACATTTTGTATAACACATAATAAAGTGTAAAAAAATTAATAATAAATAAATAAATAAATGAGTGTACAAATCATCTCTCATTCGTTATACCGGTAAATAACTAAAATAACATTGCATGAGATAAAGTTGATAAACAGTCATCATTGAGACTCTAAANTTTAAAAGATAACATATTTATCAAAAAAAATTATAAAAAGTGTATAGATTTGTCTTAAAAATTTAAAAATATAAACTTTGATACTAATAAAAATTTACAATAATAATAAAAATTTGTGTCATCTTTTATATAATAAAACAAAACCCCAAGTGGGGACTTTTCCATTTCAAAAAAACTAAACCATACCTTATTTAGTAATAATATTATTTAAAAAAAAAGATTATTTTCTTATTAGGTAACATTTTATATTTATCCATAATACAAGTAGAAGATAAATACAAAAAATATAGATAAGAAGCAATTAACAATAGGATTAAAACTTTTAAATAATTATCTTTAATAATAAAAAACTATAATAAAACATCATAAATCAAACAAAACAAAGATTAAATTATTTGTTTTTTAATAAATAAAAATATATGATTCAAAAAAATTTTAAAAAAAACCCGCGCGTGCGCGGGTATTATAACTAGTGCTAATAATAAGAATTTATGTAAATTTGACTAAGAAAATAAATGATACAAAAGCTTAAATATCTACTACATTCTAAATAGAATAAATTGCAAGAATCCCCCCTGTGGTTTTCCAGATTGCATGTTTCATCTCTGGCTTTTCATAAGTGCAGACAACCTCTATGTAAGGAAAATGCGGGTTCACTTTTCATCTCTGACCAGGGACAAAATTGCAATTTTGACAACCTGCATTTATGTATTGTCATAGACTTATGTCGTTGCGTAGACGATGGCTCCTTGTTGAAATTTTTTAAATATAGAATATGACATGACAAAGTTTCTATAAGCTCATAGGTACCGATATGAATCGTTAATATACTATTGACACATATATTAGTGGTGAGCGTGATACACCGATAACAAAGGGCGCTCACCAGGTTAAAGTGATAGACAATAGGGTGTAAGATTTAGTAGCAAAATTAGCGACTAACCGATAACCAATGCTTTTTACCCTTTGTCAAGAAAACTAAGTGGATTGATAACCCACACAAAAAATGTAGGTTACAAAGGCCAGCTGAATGAACTTAATGCTTGGAATATTATGGGCCGTTTGGTTTGTCAAAATCTTTTTAGAAGAATTGTAATCTGTTAATGGAATTGTAATTTGAATGAATTGGAATTGTAATGTAATCGTAATATGTTAAAAGTAAAATTTCATCTGTTTGGTTGGTCGTAAACGTAATGTAATTAAAATAAATCAATAATAATAATAATAATAATAATAATAATAATAATAATAATAATAATAATAATAATAATAATAATAATAATAATAATAATATAATTAATAATAACTATAAATTAAAATAATAATAAAAAAATATTTAATTACAATAATATAAAATTTTAGATATAAAAAAATTCTTTTTGTATTATTTAATTAATAATGTTATAATATTTATATAATAATTGAAATTGTATATTAAATAAACACGAAAAAAAAACTCATGAACAACAAAATTGTCTAAGGAAGTAGGTAAAAAATTATGCACCACCAAACTCTTCTTTACGTTGCATTTATTAATGTTTGTATTTCGCGCCATATAAATTAGGTGAAAATTTTATACTGTAATTGTTTCTTTACAACCAGGAATACACTTAATCATGTATCTTATTATCGGTTAGATGATTATAAAAAATTTCTCCTGTGATAATCTTTTTATAAATAATTATTGGTACTAATACTATAGCTTTTAAAAGAATGTAAGTGCTAGAAACTTTACTTATGATAACCTCTTGTCTGCTCCAATTTGGAGGGTGAGTGTTCCCAAACAACTGAAGCCTTTTTTAAGAGAGAGAAATGTAGGTTGTTTGGCAGAGCCCCCCTAACGAAGCCACACTCTTTCCATGTCTTGATCATTGTGAGAGCTGGAGGAATGGTCTTGATGGGAGAGTGATGTAGAAATGTAATTAGATTGTAGGTTCTATATAGGTGAATGGTTAAGACAAACTGACATGGTTTATGTTATAGTGCAGTTTGATCTTTGGGTACAGTTGTATTAGTTTTGTCTGATATATTGTTTAGGCCTAGCCGAAATCAGATGTTCTTAGTTTGGTATTTTACTGAGTTGAGTATGTTCAATTAGTATTTTGATTATAATGTCTCTTTGAGTTGTTTATATAATGAATTCACTTTGCAACAAAAAAGTGCTACAAACTTTTACTTGGTGTATTTTAAATTGCATTTCTTGGTGTAGCATGTAAACCAATTATTTTTATGACCGTCATGTCTTCCCTTTCATATAAACGAGAAAAGTGCCGGAGGGCCGCGTTGCGGCCAGGCGTCGTAGTTTTTGTTAATATTTTTTAATGTGTTTAGGTACAATATATATGGTACGCAATATACAGTTTGGATAACAGTGTTCATGACTTTAAATCAGTTTGCTAAAAATGATTATCTCAAAGACACCCTCAATAAGAGATTCAATACTACAGATAAGCCTAAAAAAGTAAACTTGTAAGATTTACAAAAACTAAATAAGCTCATAAGCTAAACGAAACACCCCCAAACAGATCAGCAAAACCCATACCATAAAATATGAATCAACATAACCACATAAAAAGACTATAATCCATTTTAGCAAAGTAAAAACCCATCACAAAAATAAAAGTAGAAACTAAATGATCATACCTTGAGCTAAATTTTCTATAAAAAACACGNAATAATAATAATAATAATAATAATAATAATAATAATAATAATAATAATAATAATAATAATAATAATAATAATAATAATATAATTAATAATAACTATAAATTAAAATAATAATAAAAAAATATTTAATTACAATAATATAAAATTTTAGATATAAAAAAATTCTTTTTGTATTATTTAATTAATAATGTTATAATATTTATATAATAATTGAAATTGTATATTAAATAAACACGAAAAAAAAACTCATGAACAACAAAATTGTCTAAGGAAGTAGGTAAAAAATTATGCACCACCAAACTCTTCTTTACGTTGCATTTATTAATGTTTGTATTTCGCGCCATATAAATTAGGTGAAAATTTTATACTGTAATTGTTTCTTTACAACCAGGAATACACTTAATCATGTATCTTATTATCGGTTAGATGATTATAAAAAATTTCTCCTGTGATAATCTTTTTATAAATAATTATTGGTACTAATACTATAGCTTTTAAAAGAATGTAAGTGCTAGAAACTTTACTTATGATAACCTCTTGTCTGCTCCAATTTGGAGGGTGAGTGTTCCCAAACAACTGAAGCCTTTTTTAAGAGAGAGAAATGTAGGTTGTTTGGCAGAGCCCCCCTAACGAAGCCACACTCTTTCCATGTCTTGATCATTGTGAGAGCTGGAGGAATGGTCTTGATGGGAGAGTGATGTAGAAATGTAATTAGATTGTAGGTTCTATATAGGTGAATGGTTAAGACAAACTGACATGGTTTATGTTATAGTGCAGTTTGATCTTTGGGTACAGTTGTATTAGTTTTGTCTGATATATTGTTTAGGCCTAGCCGAAATCAGATGTTCTTAGTTTGGTATTTTACTGAGTTGAGTATGTTCAATTAGTATTTTGATTATAATGTCTCTTTGAGTTGTTTATATAATGAATTCACTTTGCAACAAAAAAGTGCTACAAACTTTTACTTGGTGTATTTTAAATTGCATTTCTTGGTGTAGCATGTAAACCAATTATTTTTATGACCGTCATGTCTTCCCTTTCATATAAACGAGAAAAGTGCCGGAGGGCCGCGTTGCGGCCAGGCGTCGTAGTTTTTGTTAATATTTTTTAATGTGTTTAGGTACAATATATATGGTACGCAATATACAGTTTGGATAACAGTGTTCATGACTTTAAATCAGTTTGCTAAAAATGATTATCTCAAAGACACCCTCAATAAGAGATTCAATACTACAGATAAGCCTAAAAAAGTAAACTTGTAAGATTTACAAAAACTAAATAAGCTCATAAGCTAAACGAAACACCCCCAAACAGATCAGCAAAACCCATACCATAAAATATGAATCAACATAACCACATAAAAAGACTATAATCCATTTTAGCAAAGTAAAAACCCATCACAAAAATAAAAGTAGAAACTAAATGATCATACCTTGAGCTAAATTTTCTATAAAAAACACGGCTCCGGGTGTGACGGCAGTGTTGCAGCGGCGGAACCTCTTCCTGCTTCTTCATCAACTGAAATGGGTAATCACACAAACACATGTTATCACCAAATAACAAATAAACACGAAAAAAAAAATCAAAATAATAAAAACACATGATTGTAAATCAAACCTTTTTTTTTTTTTTTACTGTAGCCTTCTTTGTAATCCATGAATCTCAGCCAAAAAAAGTTGGAACATGCAATTAAACCAAACCATAAATAAAAGCACAAACTTATAACTTGCCTCTTGATTAACTTACAAAAATCAAATAGATTTAAAAAAAATACCTCAAAAATCCGGCTGTTACGTTGCACTTCACCATCCTCTGTAATTAAGACTCGTATTATAGCAGGAAAGGAATTTCATAACAAACACTAATATATATGAATATATCATAAAAGAAAAGAACATCAAATTTACATACCTTTTTTATTCTAGAAAAACCCAAAATTGAAACCCTAGCTGTTGAAACCCTAACTCTTGCGTCCTGATGATCTGTAGATGAAGGAGATGGATGGAGGGAGACGTTTCTGAAAAAATCTGGGAGAGAAAGGCGGTGTATCCTTATAATAACTTTGTGTGAGAATGGGCCTAGCATAAGATTGGGCCATGGTAGCCCACGAAAAAAAAAGCAGCCCATGTGCCAATGAAACGGTGTCGTGTCTGATTGCATTTAATATATATAGTAATTTTACAACGTTCCATAATTCTATATAACAAAATACAAGCCAGGTGAGGTGTACATATATGGTTCATGCACTTTACGTCATTCACTACATAAACAACTTGCTCGAGTTAATATATATAATCTTTGCAGGTAAAATATCTTTAAAATAGTACGTAAATACTCATACATGTAAATTATTAAAGTTCGGTGTACTGGACTTGATACGCTAATTTACATATGAGGTCAAACAATGTATTTTGAATAGGAAGTGATTGGCACACTCATAAATTTGATTGGGACACTCAATATGCAAGTAGTTAAAGCAGTTCATATTTACAGTACAACTGTTTAATACATGTTTTGGAGTGTCTCAATCAAATATGAGAATGTGCAAATCATCTCTGATTTTGAATACCTTAAATTTGCTGAATATTTCAAATAGGGGTGGGTTATAAGGACCGTGGCTATTATTTTAGTCCAACCGGGTCTAGTGGCTAGTTTTGTACTTTTTTTGTACTTGTCCGTACGATTGCTTTTTTTTTTTTTTTTTTTTTTTTTTTTTTTTTTTTTTTTTTTTTTTTTTTTTTTTTTTTTTTTTTTTTTTTTTTTTTTTTTTTTTTTTTTTTTT
>LBNU01019316.1:0-14384 GCA_014162995.1 Artemisia annua
AGTCTAATTAAACTGGTTGAATGTGTTCTAATATGTGTTAATTGATGTAATTAAGTGGTTTCACTACATGATTTCTCGTTAATAAAGTTCTAGATAATTTGAGGTCGCGTTATTTTTCGAAATCTTTTATGTGTTGCCTAATTGAGTATCTAACTGATGTTTATCATTCTACATACAGGTTTCATTCAAAAGATACAAAGATTTCTCACAAAACGTACGACTTCAAAGATTTCGAAAAATTCTTGTATAAGAATTTTTTCGAGAAAATTTATCGAAATCTTTTCTCCAAAACTTTTTCGAGATCTTTCAAAATTGTCGAGATCTTTTCGGTTTTGAGAAAATCTTGGACGATTTTGAAATATCTCATTAAAGTTTTCGAGAAAATAAAGTTTCGAGATCTTTTCATATATTATCGAGAAAATGTGAACAGAAGTTATCGAAATCTCTTGCCAATAATTTATCGAGAACTTTTATACAGTAAAATTATCGAAATCTTTCCTATGGAAATTTATCGAGATCTTTTTGCACAAAAGTTTTCGAGATCCTTGTTAGTGACAGTTTTCGAGAACTTTGTTGGTCATATTTTCGAGATCATGTATATCATATTTATTGAGTATTCAAATGTTTGTAAAATTTCGAAAACTTGTATGATGAATGAATTCTCATGTATATGCATATTGTGAGAATGTTAGTTAACTTGTGATTGTGTTGTGTTAGTTAACATGTCACCATATAACTTATGTGCATTAATCATCTAAGTCACATGTTAAATAATAATACCGTCATCAATCACACATTAATTAACTGGACCATGATTGCATCAAATATGTCTTTGAATATCAAACGTGAACTCGAACTAATAACTAACGTATCTGGATGTTTGATTTCATGACATGACACTTTCAGAACACAAATGGCTCAACACTCTGAATCAGTTCCACAACAACAGAACCTTCCACTACTTGCACTTGGTGAAGTCCTCCCTGCTGACTACAATGTAGGCATAGATCAGAACAATCTTCGCATCGACTTCAACAAACTTAGTATACCTGATGACACATGCAAGATTGTCAAGAACATTCTTCTGGCTCATCCATGCAAGCCTTTGCTCACCAAATCCACATCTGTACCAATCTTCTACATCCATCAGTTCTGGCACACTGCTAAGGCCAATTTGGACGACAAATCCTTTACCGTCATGCTGGACCGTCAACAATACACCATTGATTATGATACTCTTCGTGAAGCTCTCATGTTACCAACTTACAACGAATATCATCCGATGCTGACTGAACTGGAAATCCTTGACTACTTCATTGATCTTGGATACGATATTCCTGACAATGAATCACTCACACTTCTCTCAAAATTCAATGTCAAATATCTGCCGCAACCATGGAGAACTTTCTACATGCTGATTGTCAGATCCATCTCAGGAAGAAGGAGTGGTCATGAGCATCCAAGGGTAGAACACATGCAAGTATTCTGGGGAATGATGACCATGACACCGATTAACTTTGCTGCACCAATAATGAGCGACATGCTCCATCACATTCATACTGATCGTGACAGGACCGTGATCCCGTTCATTAGGTTCACCAAACTACTCATAGCATACTTATGTGAGAAAACCCCTGACTTCATCAAGAGGATGCACGACAGGACGGAACCAAAAGACATATTTAATGAAGACCCAAAGATTTCATTTGTCAAGTCCATCAGGTTCATTCCAAGAACCAAAGGCATGAGAATCCCAGATCATTTCTTGGATGACGAAATCAGAAAAACTCAGAACTTCAAAATCTATGATAAAGCATTCAAGGCTGGGAGAGTTGGCTTCAATGAGAAAGAAGATGAACCAGCATCTATTGTCCGAACCCGAAGCAAGAGGGGTGGCAAATCCGGTAGCACGAGCAGTACTACAACCTCCCAACAACCAAAGCCTGCTCAAAAGCCACCCACCAGACCAAGAAGGAAAGCTGCACCTAAGCAGATTCCTCAGGATGAACCGTCAGCTTCATCATCTGAAACGGAAACCGACTCTGAGTTCGGCTCCGAATCTGATGACGAAGCAGACTATGTAAGAAGGTCAAAGGCTCCAGATGACCAAGAAGAAAAACTTGATGAAGAAGAAGAGTTTCCAGGGCTTGAACTGACTAAACAATTAAGCAAGGAAACTGCTGAGCAAGAACAAAGAAAAGGCACGGGAATTACCATCAATGAACCAAGTGATGCTGCTCGTGATGAAGAAGCAGAAGATGAACCTACTGCAGAGCCACTGGTTGACAAACGTAAACTGAAGAGTATCATTGTCGACACCAGGGCTGAAAAGAAGCAGGAAGAAAAAGAATTCAGGGCAGCTGTACTACTCAATCTCCAACATCCACAACCTCATCAAACACCGACAAATCTTCCAGGACATGAGGCTGGCTCAAGTAGCACTATAGTTCCTCAGACCGAAAACGAACAACGTGACACTGAAGGGAACATCGTCATGGAAGAAGCTACAGAGGAAGAGCAAGAGCAGACAGAGTACATCACACCCGAATTCATTGCTAAAGTTCAGAGAGACGAGGAAATCAAGAGGAAAGCTAAGGAAGAGACGGATAGACTGCTTCGTGGACTCGATCAAGACGAAGACCTCATTGACACTGATCAATATATCAACAGTCCTCCGCACTCATCTTCAAAGAATCCCCCGACTCCAAAAGAAACACCTCCAAGGGATCCCTCACCTCCTCCATCAGAACCCGAGCACAAATCATCTTCATCATCATCATCACATCACTCATCACCACCACCAGCAAAGAAAACACCCAAAGGCAAATCAGACAAGAAGAAGAAGGGAGGCAAAGCAGCTTTGACAGCATCAAAGCGGATCAAGAAAGCTCTTGATTTAGCAAAGAAGAAAAAGAAGGAGACACAACAGCCAACTGGAGATCTTCATGACCAAGTACAACTGCTCTCACAACAGGTCAAAACCTTGACTTCACAAGTCAAAGATCTTCAGGATGCGAGTGAACTTGTCAACAAAGCTCTACATGCCGACATGGACGGGATGATCAAAGAGTACACAACAGAATATCTCAACGATAATCTCGCTGCAATAACTGAACCGGCTGTGTCTGCGCTTATTGAGCCGATTCGTTCTAAGTTGAATACCAGGAACAAGCACAACATTGAAAGAATGCTTGAGTCATCTCCATTTTACCTTCGCACTAACAGGGATCCTCCACCACCGGAAGATCTATCTACTGAACAACTACAAACACTGTTAGCTGTCAAGCTCAGAAACAAGGAGGAAAAGACACCTGAAGAATCAACGATGTTCGAGGCACTTCAAGCCATTGCCTCAAAAGAATCTTGCAAGGAAGCTGCCGGTAAACACAAATGACAAAGAAAAGATGATGATCCTGACTCAGATCCGAAAAGCAAGAAGTCAAAGAAGTCAGAAGCGCCATCTTCATCACAGCAGCCCCAAAAGACCTCTAAGGCTCCTCCTTCCAAACAAAGAGCTCCTGCATCCGGCACTGGACCGACACAATCAGACGCACCATTCATACTTCAACCGTTTGATACTCAGGAAGAACAAGAAACAGCAATACCCGAATCAGAAATTCCTGAATTTCAAACCGGTCCATCATCACCAAAAGAGAAGAAGAAGTCCTCAAAGTCAAAGAAGTAGAAGAAAAAGACTACTCAATTCTCATGGCTAAATGTGGACGAAGCTCGTGACTCTGATTGGCTAACAACAATGATCAAAGCACAACCACCGCTTGAGACCGACGAACCATTACCGGGTAATACTTTGCAGATGACTCAGAGTATTATGTCAGGTTTACAAGTTGAAAGGTTGTCGAAGACTGAACTGAAGCGGATTAATCTTGAAGCCATGGACTTTCTCAAGAAGAGATCAGGGAACAAGGTAGAACTCGATTACCACATGGAGAACATAGCCTGTGCTTTATCTGGCTCGTTCGACTGGCTTAACCCTGAATCGAATGTCGACACTGAAACGAAGAAACCTTACTTCACAGACTGGACAAAACCTCTACCTCTACTTGGGTTTCCTGAAAAACCTAAGATCCCCTACCGACGCTTCTTCAACAATGACTACCGATACCTTCAGCATACTCACGAGACCTCCAAAGAACGATATGCATCCTCACTCACACTTTCAATTCCAGCCGCCCGCTATGAATTACCAGACATTGAAGAGCACGCACCAATCTACTGCAAAACAGTTGTCCAATACAACAGGGATGCTCTTCTAGGTATTCAACACTGGCCGGAAAAACGAAAGCTTGGCTACACTCACCGACTACATCTCAAGTCCAGTGAGAATGTGAAGCAACCGCTTCGTATCGTTGCCATACTGGAGATCGTGGAAGAGAAGAAATTCAACTACGCCTTCATGAAAGAAATATTCATCAAGAGAACAGACGAGAAGAAGTACAAGTTTTGTGAAGCAGACTTCCCAGATTTAAACCTGAACGACATTGAAGATATGTATCTACTAAAAGTTCAAGGAAAGCTGCTCGACTTTGAACAAGACACACAGTACAACTTCATCGCATCTCTCCTACTTCACATCAGACGATTAATTGTTCAAGAAAGAGTAGAAGATCTTCAGCTGGGAGTGGAAAGTTATCAGAACACCATCAACCTTACTGCACCACAACTCTTGATTCCTGAAATCACCGGGATGTCACAATACTCTCTCGTACAACAACCGGCATTTGGAGTCATCTACCTCAACAGCAAGAATTTGCTTCGTTTCATGAGGTTCGATGAGATTCCGATGTTTTGTGATGTCACACTTCAATGAGTTCGTAATGGGTTAGCAGAAAGATTGGAGGATGAAAAGAATAGGTTGAAAGAGGGAAGAGCAACGAGGTGGAAAGCTAATAGACGCAGGATGATCAGAAACTTTGTCCATACGATTGAAGAAAGGCTATATCGACGACAACAGATCAGAAGGTTGGAAAGCTATATCGGTGTTCGACCATCATTTCCGGTCTTGACATTTCACCGACCTGATCAAAAGTTCACAGTCTTCGATGCTTAGCCCGGCTCCCATACTTCTGGTACAAAAATTTCAATATGTTTATAATATTGTTTGATTTGTAATTACTAAGGCTTGTGCACACATAACAGTGTACAACCCGCACTTTGTAATGAAAGGATCTTGTGGTACGCATCAGTGCCACAATCCTAATATAAGGAGCGAAAGCTTCTTACTTTTGAGTAGATTTAATCAAACCTTTCAGTATTTTTCAAATCTGCTCAAAAGATAAGTATTACACCTCAATAAGTAATAACTTGTTGATGGGGAGTACTTGAATCAAAACATCATTCTTAAATCTTCAAATCTTGTTGATCTCTCCCCATAAGATTCAAAAAGGCATATTTTAATCAAAATCGTTTACAAAAACAACATTTGATATGCTATTTTTGAGGGGGAGAACAAGAAAGTGATTAAAATATGATGTCAAAAAGTCTTATCTCGTACGAGCTCGACTCAGAATTGACCCACGAATTGACGAAACAACAAATGTTTGAATTCGAAAGGATTTATCCGATTAGAAAGTACCGTTTCGAGAAACTCTTTCTAGTTGTTTACTTTGACGGGTCTAACTTCCTTTTAGGAATGTTAACAACATCAAGTTAGTTATTAGGGCTAGTTATCACCTAAAAGCTGATAATGCATCCCTTTAACTAAGCAACGTAAACGTGTCCCTCGGGTACATGACTATTAAGAGTGGATCAATTCAAAAAGTGCCAACTCTTTCCACATATGCAAATTTCTGAAAATAATCATGAGCATATGTTGAGGGGGAGTATTTCATATAAAATCCAAAACCTCAAAGTGTTAACAAAAAGTTTTACACTCTTACACACTTTGAGAGATTTTCAATGATTTGGTTTAAAGGCATCAATAGGATAGTTATGGAGTTACAAGGTGACTAAGGATAGGAAAAACCGTCCTATGATCCGCCTAAACCGGAGGGATCTACCCAAGGACATCACCAATAGTTAGAAATTAGAAGTCCTTAGGTATGATATAACAAAAGGAGAAAAGAATGAAAGGAGAAAGAAGGGGTTGAAGAATTAAAAAGAAAATGAATGAAAAGGGTGAAAAGAAATAGCCCTCCATTTTATCAACCATAGGTCAGACACCGGGTTCAATTCATATGCTACTGGTCGTTGCTAAGGCGACACCGGTATTGAAGATAAAAGACGTCATGGACCCAGTGACGCAATGCACCTAAACCTTCTTAGCCACTCAGGCATCTCTCAAAAGATGTTTGTTTCATTCTCACGGGGAACCAGTGTAATCTATCAATCGTCTATTAGAGATGGTTGATATTGAAACAGGAGGCCCTATGCTCCATGCCTCCGCATAGGAAACCAAATGTGCACTTATCGAGTCTAGAGGCACGAGACAACATAAAAGATCTCTTAGGAACACAAAAATCTTCTACACTAAGTGTCTTGCATCATTGGACACTAAGTGTAAATTATCGAGTCCTTTGCAGATCTTAGCAATCTGCCTTGAACGTTTATGAGGGATTTACTTATGTACTTCTCGAATGATTGAACGGAAATCCTACCAGGGTCAACATCAAACAGCCCTGACAGCAGGTCACTTCGGTGATTCCTTGTGGATTACGCTTAGTGTGTTTGATGGTTTCAAACGGTCTATAGTCGTGGGGTGATCTCCAGCGACTCACCTAATCGTGAGTGTGCGTATGCATGTCTGTGTAAGCCCTCTAGGGGGTATCCGATTAGGAACGGCCTTGGTAAGGATTAGAAGGAGTCTTCACACTATGCTGTTGACGAATTCTAACTCCAAACATGTAAGTACCGGATGTTTTAGTGTTAACTGTTTCATTTCAGGTACAACAACCATCCTGAACACCGGCCTCCACATGCTCATACTTACATCTCAACTAGCATCAAAGCTCTCATGAAAGATGGAAGCAACACAAATGTCAAAGATAGATTCCATGCCAAAAGAATCTACAACGTGATAAAGACAAACGATCTTAAGTGCAACACCATCTAAAGAAGGATTCTACGTCAACATAAAGAATCTTCACATATGAAAAGAGAGCTTCACAAATATGAAAGTTTCAAACGTCAAAGGTGTATGAGCATGTCGGAATGATGCAGATCCACTGAGTCAAAGAATGTGACGAATGGCAGATTACCACATCAGATTAATCATTATCTCATCAACAACAAAGAACAATGAACACCCATTCTATCTGGGAAGATTGTTAAGAACTAAGAACGATGAATCATTTCTACATAATCATTTTTAAAGACGTCCAAAGCTATGAATGCTACAACTAAAGTGCAAAGACAGAAGACGTCAAGCAACCTCAAATGACTGTGACTAACATCACTACTTCAACAACTGATCCTTAGGGGGAGATTGTTAGAACCTAAGTTTTCAACGTTTAAGTCAAGTCTCGGTTATTTATACATTTGTAATAGGTTGCTAAGTTTATTAATCTTGTAATGTTTAAGGATGAGTCCAATACTCGTCCAATGGGCTTTAGGCCCATACGTTTAAGAGAAAGGAAGGAGAAGGGATGTTGCCCTAGCTCCTCTCCTATAAATAAGACATCATGTAAACCCTTTCTCTTGTTGGTTATTTCATTTACATAAGGAAACTCTTGCACTTTTATTCTTCATATTTGATCTAATCAACCAAACTCTATTTCTCATCTCATTTCTATCAAATCTATACTTGTGTTTACAATATGGTGACCTAACAATATTCATGTTTTGTTGCTTCATGTACTACTATCATCAATTTGTTGATTAATCTGCCTATTCGCTTGTACCACATAAGATTAGTGGTTAAAGAAATTATTAAGGATTTCAATTTCCAGACTTGTTAAATCTGTGTTATATGGTAACTTTTATACTAATTTAGATAACCAAACCAACGAATGGTTATTTTAGATTAATATAGAAGTGTAATCATACCATAACATTAAATTGTTTTATATGAATCCACTATTTTATGTCTGATAAAACAAATCTGCATAGGATCAGTGGTTAACAATTCAATTTATGAACTTCAGTCTTGTAAATGGCCACTCATATGTTAATATAGATAACTAGTCCAACGAATAGTTGTTTAAATTAATATACGAGTTTATTCATCCCATGTTATATAATTGTTCATGTTACCACTCAATGAACCCAACGGCTATTTGTATGATAACTTGAACAATGAAATACCTATTAGCATAATTAGCATATCTATTACGTTTCTGCCCAACGGTGATATGTGATATATGTGCATGCTTAGCCTAGTTAAAGATGATTAATGGTTTAATTGTTTAATAAACAAACGTGAAGTTAATAATTAGGCACAACATGTTTATACCTATTATTTTGGTGTTCATGATAGGTTTATGTTTTATTACGATATGACTTATTTATATATAACTACTTATATATATATATATTACTATTATATATTATATATATATATATATATATATATAATTATTATATTTATAGCTATATACTGATAGTATCATTATATATATATATATCATATATAGCTATAAATATTATATCCCATTAATTCCTTAGTTTTATCTGACTATACATTTAATTTTCAATCTATGTCAGCATCTACCTTAACTTCCAATACGGGTTACTTGTCCGGAATTGAACCCTTAACTGGTACTAACTTCTCATGGAGAGATCAAGTGAAACTTACTCTCGGAGTAATGGACCTCGATCATGCGCTTCGTACCGATCCCCCCCGCTGCACTTACTGCTGCTAGTACAGCAGATCAGAAACGTGCTTATGAACAGTGGGAGCGATCTAACCGTATGTCCCTCATGATCATTAAGAACTCCATATCCGTTGCCATTCGAAGAGCCATTCCTGACTCTAAGAATGCAATGGAGTACTTAAGCTCCGTAGAGAAACAATTTAAAGGGACTTCAAAAGCCCATGCAAGCACTTTGATCCTCAAAATGTTGACTACCAAGTATGATGGGGTTAGTGGTGTACGTGAGCACATAATGATGATGAGAGATATGGCAAAAAAACTGAAAGGCATGATGTGACAACTGGTAATTTAGGGACCCTTTTCAAACTTACCGCATTACATTTTCCTAAATGTGAAAATTTGATTTATCAATGATTCTATTAAGTTATGGAAATCTCGTTAGAAAGTTTGAAGTTTATAGAAAGTGTTTATCACCCTACGTACTATTTAGGCTATTTAAGTACTTCGATGTAGGCACTACTTGACTTTGGCTCTAGGAATCCTAATGAGACGAGTATTTAATGAGAAACGTCGCTTTTATTTAACAAATGCCTTTTAGTGAAGTTTTCGATATTAAGAGTTTTGAACGATGAAAAACCCGAGTAAAACCCGAGAGTGGTGGTGACACGTTTTCTAGCCTTAATTGAATCTCGATGACATTAACTAAGAAAGTGGTGCGCTTATTTATTCAAAACATATTTATTATCACTTTTTTAAAAATGGTGCGATAAACTTTTTATTAACGTATTTGTTACTAAATTCGTCGGAAAATCGTGTTCGAAATATTAACCGACGAAAACAAATTATTTTGGGGACGTCTATTATTTTTAGTGAGTTAATACTTATTTTTTCGAGGAAGTTTTATAAAAACTAGTTTTGTGAACCTTGTTTAGAGCCTTGGGAGAAAAATACTAAACTAGGAGGGCTAAAAGGGTAAAGTTGGGATTTAAAACCCTAACCCGGTACATTTCTTTTCATTATCATCACCAACAAAACCCATCTCTCCCTCTCTTCTCTCTTGAGCGCTGGCCACCACCAACCACACCACACCGCCGCCGCCGCAACCACACCGCCACCACCATCATAACCAAAATCATCTCCTCTTTCGTTTAACACTATTCACGTGCCAAAAACACCACTCCACCACCTCGTGTGTTGCTCGCCGCCGCTCCAAAACACCACCACACCATTCCTTTAACTTGTTTTCGAAGGTTTTCAAAAAAGGGTAAGAAGAAAAAGCGTTTTTACGCAAGGTTTGACTTTAACGAAAGTCAAACATGACGAAATGGGTTTTTGGGTATAAAAGATTAATGGGTTTAATGATTTTTACACCTTGGTCACGTTTGGTATCATTTGTTCGGTGTTTGGATTCGGATTTATTGCGGTTCGTGGTCAAACCCACGAGTTTGATGTCTTGGTTGTTGTTCTTGATTATTTGATACTTAGTACTAGTTTTTGTTAATGTTTATGGCACTTTGATGTTTGGGTAATGTTTCTTGAAGTATTCTTGATTTTCTTTCTTGTATTGGATCTAGCCGAGACCCTTGAGGGGGTGTTTGGCTCGTTTGCGTGGCTCGGCCTAGCCGAGGAAGCCCAAGCCGAGACCCTTTGGTCTCGGCATACATGTTGTCGCTCGAATGGATTGAGCCGAGACCCTTTGGTCTCGGTAATATATGTTTATTGTTGTTTTGAGGATAAATGGTTACATGAATTCTTGGTTAGATTAATATGGATAAAAATTTGAAGTTGCCGAAATATATTATTGTTGTTAAATTGTTGAAATAGTACAAATAGTTAAACGTTGGCGAAATATAATAAACATGGGTTATAAATGAGTTGGATGACAATATATATATATATATATATATATATATANTGGGTTTTTGGGTATAAAAGATTAATGGGTTTAATGATTTTTACACCTTGGTCACGTTTGGTATCATTTGTTCGGTGTTTGGATTCGGATTTATTGCGGTTCGTGGTCAAACCCACGAGTTTGATGTCTTGGTTGTTGTTCTTGATTATTTGATACTTAGTACTAGTTTTTGTTAATGTTTATGGCACTTTGATGTTTGGGTAATGTTTCTTGAAGTATTCTTGATTTTCTTTCTTGTATTGGATCTAGCCGAGACCCTTGAGGGGGTGTTTGGCTCGTTTGCGTGGCTCGGCCTAGCCGAGGAAGCCCAAGCCGAGACCCTTTGGTCTCGGCATACATGTTGTCGCTCGAATGGATTGAGCCGAGACCCTTTGGTCTCGGTAATATATGTTTATTGTTGTTTTGAGGATAAATGGTTACATGAATTCTTGGTTAGATTAATATGGATAAAAATTTGAAGTTGCCGAAATATATTATTGTTGTTAAATTGTTGAAATAGTACAAATAGTTAAACGTTGGCGAAATATAATAAACATGGGTTATAAATGAGTTGGATGACAATATATATATATATATATATATATATATATATATATATATATATATATATATATATATATATATATATATATATATATATATATATATATATGGAATTGTGGTATAAAAAGGTTTGTCGGTAAGTGTATAAATGAAATTCATGTGATAAAGTGGTAACTTGGCTATATGACTTATTCGTGAATTAAATGTTTATGTGTATATAATTATATTGTGAACTAACGGTTATTGTGAATTTGTTATTGAGAAATGGAGTGCTTGGTTGGGATTACCGGAGTTATAAGGATGAGAACTTTTAGAATGACGGAGATAGGTTAGTACGAGAGCCGTAGACGGCCTCGCATTGTTGTAGTTTGTGAAGTGTGGATTGGATATCGGGATATATATATTGGATTGATTATATTATGACGTTACATATTGAGATTTGGTGCACGTTGAGGTCACCTTGACTCGGACACGTGGACTCGAATAAATAATAATTCGTTTAATATCGTTTATTACGATTAACTTATATATAATATGAGTCTAAATATATAACCACTTATATAATAAATAAGTAACGTAGTAAATAAAATAATACGTAACGATAACTATTAACTATTAAGTTAGATTAATATTAATCGGAACCTTATTAAGTAAATATATAACGAATTTGCATTACGAGTTAATAACGGAAATACTCTTGAATAAGGACCATAACGGTTTCGAAAACAAATGATTTCTTCAACGTGAATTATTAAATATTCGAGTGCACGCTAAGCAAGTCCAAAGCTAATTTTCTTTCTTGTGATGACTAAGTTACCCTAGTAGTAGTGAAGTCTCGGATTTATTTATCGATAATGGGTCATTAATATCGTTATTGGACCTATTGGACTAACGAGCCCAATAGGAGCCCAATAAGGACATTAAGCGATCATGTTGACGAAAAATGCATCCTACGACTATGGATATAACTTAAGGACCAATAAGTAAATCGGTAAATGGTTGGACATATTAAGTTGACGAATTTGATAAGCCGTCGACCCTTCATACGATGACTTATCGATCCATGAGGTCATATCATTTGACTTTGACCCTTATGTGATATGTGTTGGAATACTATATGTTTTGAATGCAATTATGTGCTATGTTGACTATTTGACTTACTTGAGGTTTATGCCGTTAGGAGATTTCTTGGACTATACGTTTATGATATTATTTGAGATGTGTATTTGGCGTGAGTTCACTTGAGTCGAGACTTTGTCTCTAGCACCCATACCAAACGATACCGAACGATACCAAGCGATAACTAAAACTTTTCAAAGAACGTTTTCTTTCGGAAAATAAATGGAAATTATTCGGGGAATTAAGGGAAGTAATTAACTTTCGCAAGCTATATTAAGTTAAGTCTACCTATATGATTAGGTCATGCCAAGTCGTAGTTGCTGTGAAGTCTTAGCCATACTCTCTTTTGCTTATACGTATCTATCTTGATTTCTGCTTGCTCTATTCGAGGTGAGTTTCACAACCCCACTTTTACTCGCATTTTTAATTGTTTTCTAAATTTGGAGGAGAAGACATGCTACTGTTTTTCTTGGACCTGCTACTAATTTGTTTTGCTATTGTGTTTACTAGTTTAGGATAGGCAGAAGTAGATGTTAATCTAGAGTTAGGGTAATTTGACCCTAGTTTGGAATAGACTCTGCTGCGGCCTAGATCCGGGGCAGTAACGGGTGGTTCCTTGCTGTGACCTGACTAGTGACCGTTGAGGGGCCCACTCACTATGACCATTCATCTTTATTAAGATGATAAACTATTGATTGCGATTGCGTGATGTTGAATTATGATGTCCATGCCTGCTCTAGTTACACATAGCGCTAAATCCTTCAGGTCCCATATTATTTTTACTTTAAACCTATGAACTCACCAATGAAAGCTGACCCTTTTAAGCATGTTTTTCTCAGGTAACTAGAAGTATTGCTTTTACTACTTGGACTACGGTGATGTAGCTTGGATCTTGGTTTGGTTTGAGGCATCGATGAAACTCTAATATTTCTTTTATAAGACCTGTTTTCTATTATCTATTTTGGGCTTGCCTATCTAAAGATTATTGATATATGTAAACTTTGACTTATGTTGACTTTGGTTTACATTATTATCNTTATTTTTACTTTAAACCTATGAACTCACCAATGAAAGCTGACCCTTTTAAGCATGTTTTTCTCAGGTAACTAGAAGTATTGCTTTTACTACTTGGACTACGGTGATGTAGCTTGGATCTTGGTTTGGTTTGAGGCATCGATGAAACTCTAATATTTCTTTTATAAGACCTGTTTTCTATTATCTATTTTGGGCTTGCCTATCTAAAGATTATTGATATATGTAAACTTTGACTTATGTTGACTTTGGTTTACATTATTATCTATGCTATCTTGTTATCTATACTTGTGATGGTATCAATTCACGTAGCGCCTCGAAAGCTTGTAAGTCTTCCGCTGTACGAATTTTGGGGGTGTTACAGATTGGTATTCAGAGCCAAGGTTATAGAGAACTAGGTACATACTAAACCTAAACTATAACCATTTTTCATAAAAATCGATCCTCGACCAACGCCTGCCAGCTGCCAAGCCGAAGTCTTTCTCTAAGATAAGTTTTGAACGATATGAGATTAGGAAATGATTATTTTGAGATAGATGCGAGAACTTTAGTTGAGATTTGAATTTTACACTATGATCATTCCGATATTCTTGATTTATTGATTGAATATAATATATGTCTTGAGAATTTATTTGAGTATTGAGTTTTGGTAATTATGATGATTTGACTTAAGTGGTTTTTTTTATGATTTTATATGTGACTAGAGTAATGCGGTATTTGTTTACATTAGCTTAAAACATATTTGATTTTAGAAACTATATCGTTGAGTTTACGCTAGATGCGCGTTTGATTTATTTTGAAACTCTTACACCTATCCCTACGTCGTTGTCACAGACATGCCTTCGCCTATCGCTGATGTATTTGAGAGTATCCTTGTTGATCCACCTAGACCAGCATGGACTCAGGTTCTTCCAGCTCAGGATGATCCTTATATGATCGTCCGACATTCTACTATTGCTTCTTCATCATCGGCCACTTCAGGCCCACATACTTCACCTGTTTCTCAG
>LBNU01019317.1:4531-33853 GCA_014162995.1 Artemisia annua
TATATATATATATATATATATATATATATATATATATATATATATATATATATATATATATATATATATATATTACACATGGCATATGACTTGATGACATGGTTGCTACCGGTTGCCTAAGTCAAATTCTACTCAAGATAAGACAAAATAGTCGAGTTCCAGTATGAGATAAGATTTTTTTTTTGTTCGCAGCGCAAAACTGGTTTTTTGGGAAAGTATCGTGCGTTTTGCAAGAATTTTCCCTTTCCTTTATAACATACCAAGTGTCTCCAGTCACATTTTTCTTTTCTGGTACAGCTTCTTAATAAACTGCATTATTTGTTGGCTCACAAAAACAATATATTTTTATTTTCTTTTATTTATTTTTATTTTTATTTTTATTTTTATTTTTAATTTCTAAAACTTGTAACCGAACACTATCGCAATATCATTCGCATTAGACCCAAACAATGCCATTAGCAGCATACACAAACAATGTTCAACAAACTTACATTGTGTTACAAGTTTTGATTTTGGGTGTAAAATGAAAATAAGTGATAATTTTATGTGCTAGCACTTTCATCCCCTATTTGGGATGAAAGTTGAGTAAACAATTACAAACATAAAGCAAATGATAAAAATACCCATAATTGCAACTTGATTCTTTGTTTGTTTTTAAAAGTATAGTTGTAGTTTTGCTAAATCAATAATACACCTGCTTTCACTTTCTTTCATTCACTACCCTCTTCTTTGCACTCTATTTTTTTCTTGTGAACGCAGCCTTAACATTCATTATATGTATCAACAAACGCAATAATCTGAATTAGATAAAAAGTGTTATACGTTACAATTGTTTAAACGTCATCATCATGAAAATATAAAAATCGTATCTATTGAGGTGTCTTTGTGTCTAAAGGAGCAACTACAACCGTATTATGAAAATATAAAACCATAACATCTTTTTGTTTTTTTATGATTTTTCGTGCAACTGTATCGGTTTGGGTATCAAAAGATGTTTTGTGTAATAGCGTTAGCAACATAGCATCATTGGTCAATTATTAGAAAGGTCTACAAAAGGTGTCCCATAAGCAATTTGCTCGAGAGCATGTGTAACCTTGGTGTTAAGCGTCATATCACCCCGGCCCGCCAACCGCTAAAAGAAATAAAGAGACCAAAAATATTAAAAGGATGCACACTGAACTATTACAAAAGTTGATAAAGAAACCAACTAATTATACTTTCTTCATTTCAAAATAATTTTGATGTTTTGATTTTTTGAAGTTTTATATTTTCAACTTTAACACGTACCAACAAAAATACTTATAACAAAAAAACTTATGATTAAATTTGAAAATGAAAGACTTCAAAATATCAAAATATGACAATTATTTTATAACCAAAAGAATATACCACAAACATGACACATACGCATGATAAATTGTTAAGTTGCACTGAAAATGATATGTTACTCTCCCACTTTCCTGGATGTATCCTACAATTTGCTTCCAAAATGGAAGTTCGTCATTGCTTGCCCCCTTCAACTTCTAATCTTGGTCAGAATACACCCCCGTGTGCGAAACGCGGTGGCTTGTACGGCTGTAATTAAATTCTATATGTCTATATATATATTGCAGTTTCAACTCTATCAATTCAATATACCTTAGCACTTCTATATATCTTTCTATCTACAAGATACCACACTCCCGTAAGCAATATATATTTATATTTAGTTACTCATACTTTTTGATACTTTGATGGACAAAGAACAACAATACAAGCGCGTATTTGGACACTTGGACACAAATGGAGACGGGAAGCTNGTTGAGTAAACAATTACAAACATAAAGCAAATGATAAAAATACCCATAATTGCAACTTGATTCTTTGTTTGTTTTTAAAAGTATAGTTGTAGTTTTGCTAAATCAATAATACACCTGCTTTCACTTTCTTTCATTCACTACCCTCTTCTTTGCACTCTATTTTTTTCTTGTGAACGCAGCCTTAACATTCATTATATGTATCAACAAACGCAATAATCTGAATTAGATAAAAAGTGTTATACGTTACAATTGTTTAAACGTCATCATCATGAAAATATAAAAATCGTATCTATTGAGGTGTCTTTGTGTCTAAAGGAGCAACTACAACCGTATTATGAAAATATAAAACCATAACATCTTTTTGTTTTTTTATGGTTTTTCGTGCAACTGTATCGGTTTGGGTATCAAAAGATGTTTTGTGTAATAGCGTTAGCAACATAGCATCATTGGTCAATTATTAGAAAGGTCTACAAAAGGTGTCCAATAATGTGTAACCTTGGTGTTAAGCGTCATATCACCCCGGCCCGCCAGTCGCTAAAAGAAATAAAGAGACCAAAAGTATTAAAAGGATGCACACTGAACTATTACAAAAGTTGATAAAGAAACCAACTAATTATACTTCTTAATTTCAAAATAATTTTGATGTTTTGATTTTTTGAAGTTTTATTTTTTCAACTTTAACACGTACAAACAAAAATACTTATAACAAAAAAACTTATGATTAAATTTGTAAATGAAAGACTTCAAAATGTCAAAATATGACAATTATTTTATAACCAAAAAAATATACCACAAACATGACATACGCATGATAAATTGTTAAGTTGCACTGAAAATGATATGTTACTCTCCCACTTTCCTGGATGTATCCTACAATTTGCTTCCAAAATGAAAGTTCCTCATTGCTTGCCCCCTTCAACTTCTAATCTTGGTCAGAATACACCCCCGTGTGCGAAACGCGGTGGCTTGTACGGCTGTAATTAAATTCTATATGGCTATATATATATTGCAGTTTCAACTCTATCAATTCAATATACCTTAGCACTTCTATATATCTTTCTATCTACAAGATACCACACTCCCGTAAGCAATATATATTATATTTAGTTACTCATACTTTTTGATACTTTGATGGACAAAGAACAACAATACAAGCGCGTATTTGGACACTTGGACACAAATGGAGACGGGAAGCTATCGCCTCCAGAGCTCCAAATTTGCCTTGGAAAGATTGGAGAATTGTCATTGGAGGAGGCTGAGATAGCGGCTGCTTTGATGGATTCGGATGGAGACGGGTTGCTAAGCATGGAGGACTTGGTACAAGCGGTTGAGGGCGCTAACGAAGAGGAAAAAATTAAGGATCTGAAGATGGCTTTTAAGATGTATGAAGAAAAGGAAGGGAGCGGATGTATAACTCCGAAAAGCTTGCGAAGAATGCTTAGCAAGTTGGGAGAGTCGAGAACCGTCAATGATTGTAAGGTGATGATTGCTAAGTTTGATGTTAATGGTGATGGCGTCCTCAACTTCCACGAATTCAGGGAAATGATGGTGTAATCATTTAAACTTCATGAATATGACTCGAGTGCACATGTATTTAGTTTCATTCTTTGATGTAACATTCTTTATTCATTTGCAACAATTATTGTTTCTATGGGTTGGACTTCGATATCTGATCATTATTAGTTATCATGTAGAGTCATGTATCAACAACTTTCATAATATTGGTCTTGTTAATTTTCACGGTTAAAGTTTACTGATTGTGCATTTTGTGCTTTAGAATAGGTGTGTTTTCAATTTTTCAGTATAAACACACTAAAGGGAAATGCTTGTGTACTAAATAAAAATGCATCACCGTATGATAATTACTAATGGGAAGTTAGTTTGATGATCAACATCTATATGATATTGAGAAGAAAGAGAAAATCCAGAAGAAGGAGAAAATCCTCAGTGAAACAATGCTCTCGAAAAGTAGAAATTATATATTTTTTTGAACGGCAAGAAAGATATATATAAACTAGGCCACCTAGCAAGAAGCTAAGGGCAAAAATTACAAATGAGAGATTGAAATGGCATTACAAGGTCTTAGGAGCCATTCCACCCAGTTAAGAGAGTTTCTCTTATGTCTACTTGAAATCCAAGAAAAAGAAGCTAGCTTAATGTCATTTAAAATGAGATTTTTTGACGGGCGTTTTGCGGCGAAGACCATTTCGTTTCTAAATCGCCAAAGGTGCCAAAGGGTTGTTTGAACCACAACATCAAAGAAGCGAGTGAAGGGTTTAGAAATGACGTCTTCGTCTGCAAGTGAAATGGATTTTAGGAGATCACTGGTGGGTTGAGTCGGATGTCCCACCATTTAAAAATTAGAGACCAAACCTCTTTCACGACTTCACATGAGATGAAAATGTTTTCTTCCGACTCGATAGCATCATGGCATGAGGGGCATAAAACATAATCCTGGTCCACTCCATGAAAAGTAGAAATATCTAATTGCTACATCTTGTTAAAGTTAAAGAAAAAAAAGAAAAATTCATAAATCCTAATAGACGGCCAGTCAAATTTGTAGATCTTACAAGTTAAGTTCGTGTAAAATAATCTTAAAAATTAATTCTATTGTTTTCGAACGGCTTAAAAGTTAATTCTACTCATATTACCTAACTAACATGTCAAAGAGGTACAAATAATCTTTAAAATATTAGAAAGAACTTATATGTTTACTTTGTATTTAATCTTATGTAATGTTAATAGTTAGTAAGCTCACTAAATACAATATATGTCTTAATTAGTTTCTTTTTGGTTTCAACTTTCTTCTTTTTGTGATAATCGGATTCAATTAAAAACTACTGTACTATGTAGTGCTGTAGTACGGAGTAGTATTCAATGATTTATATAAACTTTATATAGCAAAAAATTAAAAATCTAACCTAAACATGACAAGTACAAACTTAAAGTCTTTTTGTGTCTATGGATACAAACCCTGTCTGATTCATATCGAAAATACACAATGGATTAACCACCATGATTAAAGAGACAAAGATGCCAATAGCATGATGTCAAATACAAACGTGCAGAAGCTAATGTTACTATTACATAAAATTATTGCAACAAGCAATTAAATGACTAAAACAACTGAACATGACACAATGACAAAGAATGCAAAGTACAACAACAAGATAAATCATGTATTGATGTTGAGGTGTGGTCTGAGAGAGGCATGATGTAAACAGTGATATACTTATTCCGGGGATGATAGATAATCTGCTTCTAGAAAGAAAAAAAATATGTGACATAACAATCTATGCAACTAAAAATATTTAACTCTCTCAATGTCCTTGAGGAATGAGGATATATGTTTCCTATAAGTTGCCTTCACTTTGAAACTTTCCCCTTGAACTTCTAGTTTTGGTCAGAAAGCATGCGTGTGCAAAACGTGGAGGCTTGTATGGCTTTAAAATTCCTATATATGTTGCAATTTCAACTCTATCCTCGTGGCTATTTACTTCTTAGCATATTCTATTTATCAAGCGACTTTTTCTCTCTACAACATATATATTACACACCCATACATACTTATCTTTAGTTAATCGTGTTCTTGGATACTTTAATGGACAAAGAACAACAATACAAAAGTGTGTTCAGACACTTGGACAAAAATGGAGACGGGAAGCTATCGCCACCGGAACTCCAAATTTGCATTGGTAAGATTGGTGGAGAGTTGTCACTGGAGGAGGCTGAGATGGCGGCTGCTTTGATAGATTCAGATGGAGACGGGTTGTTGAGCATGGAGGACGTGGTGAAAGTGGTCGAAGGTGCAAACGAAGAGGAAAAAATTAATGATTTGAAGATGGCTTTTAAGATGTATGAAGAAACAGAAGGGAGTGGATGCATAACCGCGGAAAGCTTGAGAAGGACACTTAGCAAACTGGGAGAGTCGAAAACAGTTGATGATTGTAAAATAATGATTGCTAAGTTTGATGTTAACGGTGATGGAGTCCTCAACTTCGACGAATTCAGGGAAATGATGGCGTGACATGTATATCGATATATCCATGAGCCCATTGGGTGCACATGATACGTGTATAGATTGTTTTCATTCTTTTGTAACTAAACATTTTTCATAATTGTATCATTCTTTGTTTGTACGAGTTACTGATTCCTTTGTGTGATTTCTCATGTAACAATTTTTTTAAAACTATTATGTAAATTTTCTAGGTATCATCAATTGGTAGGGGTGCTTATAATTATACACATGCTATTAGCCGATATAAGCCAAAGCCCGATCTGTGGACTTAGGGTACATTAAGGTTCTTTGTACTCTATAAATATAAATATTGGTGATTAATAAAGTTAAAGCTAAGCAGTTTCAATGTAAACATACGGTTCAACATGGTATCAGGCATTTTAGAGCTTCAAAAATCGTGATTCTAATCTCATTTCAAAGCTAATCCAAAAAGTAATCCATTCATCATGTTTAGTTTTGAATTCCGCACATTTCCCAGTGCATTTTAGAGATTTTCCATGGCTAATTTTGAAGTTTGTAAATGGAGGTTTTTTGGCGCCAAAATTCACTTTTGGGCATAGTTGGATATTAGTTAATTGGAGCCTATTAGAGTAGTTGTATTACGTTCCTGGGTGTTAATTGTTAGTTTTTAGTGGTTAATTGCATAGTTCTTCATTAATAATCATTTCCCCAATTTGTATAAACCCTAATTTGGAAAAATGAGATCTAAGAGACAACCTAAAGTCCCTCAGAGACTTGTTGATTCCAATTACTCTGTTAATAGTACTAAGCCTAATAGTCAGAAAACTGTATCAAAAAAAAGGAAAAAAGTAATGGTTTGAAGGATAATATTGATGATGTGGGTAAGGGGGTAAAATGTGATGAAGATAGCAGGAACAAGGTGGAATTGGAGACTAATGTGAATGGGAATGAGGAAGGAGAAAAGATTGAAGAGGCTGCTACGGGGGTGAATGAGAAAGAGATGAATGAGACTGGTTCTAAGGAGGCATCAGTGGCTAATGCAACAGATGATGGTAGTCAGACTGTCAACAAGGAGAAAGCTAGTGTTCAGGAAAACTCAAACCCTGATAATAAGGCGAATAACAATCCTAATGGGTTGGATAAGGGTGGAACTAGTATGTCAAACAATGTGGGGGGTAATTCTTATGCTAATATGGTTAATAGAAATCAGTCTATTGCTGATAGAAACCTGATTACTATACCCACTGAGACTGATAAAGATGGTAATGAGGTTGTAGTTTTTGATGAGGTTATGATTAGAGAAGGTAGTAAAAGATGGGAGCTTACTGTTTGTGGTTACTTTGTGGGATGTAGTATGTCTGTTAATGAACTTAGGTATAATTTGAGGAAAATGTGGAATAGATATGGATTCAAAGACATTATTGACAGTAATAATGGCATTTTCTATATGAAGTTCCATAATGAAAATGGCCTGAATTTCGTTGTTAATAATGGTCCTTGGATGGTTAATAATAAGCCACTGATTGTGCAAAAATGGGATATTAGTATGAGTGTTGATAAGACTGAACCTGAGGATCTCCCTATTTGGATTAAGTTGAGTAATCTACCTTTGGAAGCATGGACAGTAAAGGGGATTAGTGCACTTGCTAGTAGAGTGGGAAAGCCTATAGTGATGGATAATGTGACTGCTGCTATGTGTAAATTGGGAATAGGCAGGGTAGGATATGCTAGGGTGTTGGTTGAAGTATCTGCTAAGAAGGAGTTGCCTAATGAGATTGAGGTTGTATATAGGAATGGACAGGATAAGGAAATGTGCAGGAAAAGTGTTAAGGTACTGTATGATTGGAAGCCTTCTAAGTGTGGTACATGTTGTGTGTTTGGACATTCTGATCAATTATGCAATAAGAATGGGAATAAGAATGTGAATAAAGTAGATGGAGAAGAGTTTGTGAATGAGATTGTTAATAAGAATGAAAGATGTTTTGATGATGGTGGAGCCAAGAAGACTGATGAAGATGGTTTTAAACAAGTAAGATACAAAAAGAAACCTAACTACCAGCAAAACCAACATAATATGAAGTTTCAGCCTAAAAAAACTAATAATGGAAACAATGATAAGACTGAAAATATGGAAGCAGGGCAGAGCAATCAACCTAAGAACAACAACAAAGATGAGGAGGGTAAAGATACACCTCAAAGGAAGGCATGGAGTGTGGGTAATGAAGTAGTTAATGCTTTAAGGAGGACTTCTAATAAGTATGCAGGACTGGAAATGTATGATGATAGTAGTCAAGAGGAATTAAGTGAATTGAGGAAAAAAGAAATTGTGGATGAGTTTATTAGACTTAACCAAACTCCAACTGAAGATGTAATGCAGAAATGGGACATTAATATGATTGCTTACTACAACAAGAAGAAGGAGTTATTGGTAGAGAAAGGTAAGAAGAGTGCAGGGGGTATGGAGACAAATGAAACTGAAAAAGTGGATGTTATGGAGGATAATTCTGAGATGGCTAAAAGTATGGTTAGGGATGAAATCACTGGTATGGATAAGAGGGTGTTGGAGGAATGTATGTAAAGTTGTTTGATATGGATTTTAAAATAGGAGCATGGAATATCAGGGGTCTTAGTACTTCTGATAAACAAAAAGAAATAAGAAAGTGGATTGTGGAGGATAGACTGTATGTGTGTGCTGTTTTAGAAACTCATGTGAAAAACAAAAAGTTGAATAAGATTGGAGATAGTATTTTTGGAAGTTGGAACTGGAATACTAATATGAGATACTGTGATAAAGGATGCAGAATTATGATTGGTTGGAGTAGTGATGATGTGGTTGTTAATATTATTCACATGGCCAAACAATCTATTCTCTGCAAGATAGAATCAGTAAGTGGTAATGTAAAATTGTATAGTACTTTCGTATATGCAGCTAATGGTGGCAATGAAAGAATGGATCTTTGGAAAGATTTGGAGTTATATAGGAGAATCATTGGAAAGGATCCTTGGGTGATGCTAGGAGATATGAATGTTACTTTGGCTCCAAGGGAACATACTGCAGGGGGTTCTGGATTGACTAAAGATATGAGTGAGTTTCAAGATTGTGTGAATAGAATTGAAATGGAGGATATTGCAAGTACTGGATTATATTATACTTGGACAAAGAACCTGCACAGAGTTAAAAAGGGTGATAATAATGGTGTATTGAAGAAGCTAGACAGAGTTATGGGTAGTGAGGAGTTTATTAATACATATTACCAAGCTCATGCTTTATTTTTGCCTTATTTGATTTCAGATCATTGTCCTTGTGTTCTTGTGATCCCCAAAGCTATTCAAGTGAGGAAGAGATCTTTCAAGTTTATCAACTTTGTTGCTGACAAGAAAGAATTCATTCCTATGGTGGAGAAATACTGGGTGGATAGTGTGGAAGGCTGTCAGATGTTCAAAACTGTCAAGAAATTGAAGGGTCTTAAAAGTCATCTGAAGAAGCTTGCTTGGAAAAATGGTGATGTGTTTGACAATGTTAATAAACTGAGAGATAAGTTAAAAGAGATTCAAGCCATGATTGATAAAAAGCCTGATGATAAGAGTTTAAGAGAGACAGAATGTGAAGTGTTGAAAGAATATATGGAAGCTATGAAGGAGGAAGAAAAATTGTTGTACCAAAAAGCTAAAGTTAAATGGTTAAGTATGGGAGATAGGAATAATGCTTTTTTTCACAAATCTCTTAAGAGTAGACAACACAGGAATAGAGTGGTGACCATTAATGATGAACAAGGGAATAGTTATGAAGGGCAGGAAGTGGCAAACCAATTTGTGCAGCACTTTAAAAATTTTCTTGGTGTGAATGTTCCTGTTAGTACAATTAGAGATAAGGAGAGCTTGTTTGAGGTTAAACTGAATAATGAAGAAGTTAGTAGAATGGTTAGAGGTGTCACAAATGAGGAAATCAGGAAAGCTATGTTTGAAATTGATGATAATAAAGCTCCTGGGCCAGATGGATACTCTTCTGCTTTCTTCAAAAAAGCATGGAGTGTTGTGGGTGATGAAGTGTGTAAAGCCATCAAAGAATTTTTTGTTAATGGGAAGATTCTGAATGAGATCAACACTACTTTAATCACACTGGTTCCTAAGATCCCTACCCCTGCTAAAGTTTCTGATTTCAGGCCCATTGCTTGTTGCAATGTAGTGTATAAGTGTATTAGCAAAATTATAACTGAAAGAATGAAGAATGCGCTGAGTAAGTTGGTAAGTATGAATCAGAGTGCTTTTATACCAGGAAGACAGATTCACGACAACATCATGATCTCTCAAGAGTTACTTAAAGGTTATGATAGGAAAGAAGGTCCTAAAAGGGTTGCTTTAAAGATAGATATTCAAAAGGCTTATGATACAGTAAACTGGCAATTTCTTGAAGACATTCTCAGAGGTTTCGGATTTCATGAGACTATGATCAATTGGATTATGAAATGTGTGTCAACTACATCATTTTCTGTTTGTCTTAATGGTGAGTGTCATGGTTTTTTTAAAGGTGGAAGAGGATTAAGGCAAGGTGACCCAATGTCACCTTACCTATTCACTTTAGTAATGGAGATCCTTACTCTGATAATGAAAAGGAAAGTGGAGAATGATGATAGATTTAGATACCATTTTGGCTGCAAAAGAATGAAAATTACACATGTCTGTTTTGCTGATGATCTGCTTATGTTCTGCTGTGGTAACAAAGAGTCTGTAGTGGTTATTAGAGAAGCTATTGAGGAATTTGGGACTTACTCTGGTTTACTGCCAAATTTCAACAAGAGTACTATCATTTTTGGCAGCCTTACAGAGATGGAAAAGAATGATATTCTGGATGTTGTTCCTTTCAAAGTTGAGAAGTTGCCCGTAAGATATTTAGGTATCCCTTTGATTACTAAGAGGTTGGGAGTAAAAGACTGCAAGAGTTTAATTGACAAAGTTAAAGGTAGAATATTCCACTGGAAAAACAGGTGTCTATCTTATGCTGGTAGATTACAATTGGTGGCCTCAGTGTTAGAATCTTTACATGTGTTCTGGGCTTCAGTTTTTCTACTTCCTACTACTGTGATTAAAGATATTAATAAACTTCTGAAGGGCTTCTTGTGGAACCAAAGTGAAATTTCTAAAGGCAAAGCAAAAGTGGCTTGGCATAATATTTGTAAACCAAAGCAGTATGGTGGTTTGGGGTTGAAAGATTTGAGCATTTGGAATAAAGCTATGATCATTAAACAATTGTGGAATGTTGCTAGTGATAAACAGTCTCTATGGGTCAAGTGGATTAGTACTATTAAGCTTAAAGGAAGAAGCATATGGGCTGTTAATGAGGAGTTGAATGATAGTTGGGGGTGGAAAAACTTGTTAAGATTAAGAACAGAGGTGAAAGGATATATGATTATGAAGGTAGGTAATGGCTTAAAGGCATCTATGTGGTTTGATAATTGGAGCAGCATTGGTGCTTTACATAACCTGGTTACTTATAGAGATCTATATAATGCTAGACTCAAAGCTGATATGAAGATTGGTGATTTTGTGGTGAATGGCAACTGGACATGGCCTCAAGAATGGAGTGAGAAATTTCCAATGATTGCTCAGTTACAACCTATTAATTTGGAGCCCAATAAGAGTGATCAGCTGATGTGGAGATGCAATAATGGTCAATTGAGGATGTTTTCTGTAAGACAAGCATACAGTGATCTTACTAATGTAGAAGATAAGGTTCCATGGTTCAAAGTGGTATGGTTTACTCAAAATATTCCTAAGCATGCTTTTGTGTTGTGGTTGGCAGTACAAAATAAACTAACAACACAAGATAAAATAAGAAGATGGGGCTCTTATGACTTGATGGTATGTCCCCTATGTTGTCAGGATATGGATTCACATCCTCATTTGTTTTTTCAGTGTGAGTATGCCAAACAGTTTTGGGGATATGTCTTAAAGAAAATTGGTAAAGTTTGTGCTACTCTGAACTGGGAAGAGATTGTTACTGCGTTTGCCAGAGGTTTCAATGGGAGCTCTATTGGAAGTATTATTAGAAGATTAGCTCTTGCTGCAAGTGTTTATCTTATTTGGCAAGAAAGAAATAACAGAATCTTTAGAGATGAACAGAGGAGTTGTGAAGATCTTTTTAAAATTCTGCAAGATACTATTAGAATGAGGATGTTGAGTTTGAAAGTGAAACCTACAAAGGCAGTTTTGAAGGCACAAGAGGTATGGGATGTCAAAATGACTGTGGTGGCCAATGGAACAGTAACTGAAGTATAAAGTTTGGTTGTATTGAAGGCTGGTATGTGGTGAGAGGAGTATCAGNAGAATGTGGGAGAGAACACTGATATGGTGAATAGGGATGTACACAACAATGTTCCAACTGATGAGGTAGTCGACGAGGTTATTCAGAATATGCCTACAAATGATGAGGTAGTTGATGTGGGTATTCAAAACACGGATGCAAGTGATCATGTTCAAGAGGATAGGGTAGACACAAATCAGGATATTGATGAAGTTGTGTTAGCAAGGCAAAAGAAACTCGATAAAGGAAAGGGTGTTATGACACAAAAACAAAAGTCATCAACGCAGAAAACAAACAATGTTCGTAGGCCTACTGGTATAACCATAAGAGAGAACAACAATCCCGTGGCATCTGAAACTGAGAGTGAAGAAAGCATGGACAAGTTTGACGATGACATGTCTGAGTATGAGTCTTATGACTCTGCCTGTGAGTCTGAAAAGTCGTACGATTATCTAAGCAATTGTGAGGATGAGGTGATTGAATTACGAAAGAGGATCTCACAACGCAAACATAATATGGCTGCTGATGTAGATGAAGAACAAGGAGGGGATGATAACGATGACGATACGCCTGAAGTTGTAGATGGTTTCACCTACACTGGTTTAGCTTCTTTAGTCAGACAACATGAAATATACATGGATGGTTTAATGAAGCAGTTAAAGGGCAATGGTGTAGGCATTAGTGATCCTTTTTCCGTTGATTTGAAAAACAAAAAAGATGATAAGTATCCTGTCCATGATGAAGAAACTCACTGGAAATTGAAGAAACCTAAAGTAAGACTACAAAAAAAATTTATTACTAACCGCATATCATTAACTGTTGGTACAAAATCACCCAACTTAATATTTGTTTCTCTTGTGATTTACAGCTTGGGGAGAAGTATGCCAATGTGGAGGCATTTAAAGATTGTTGTACTTATTACGCTTTGGCAAATGGCTTTTCAATTTGGTTTGAAAGGAGCACAAAAAGGGACATTATAGCAAAATGCGGACAACGGAAGGAGACTTTGAAGGATCCAAGCAAAGGCAAACAGAGGAACTACAACAAATATCCTTCTGACAGGGCAGGCAACTCCGATTGTGGTTGGAGGTGTTACGGAAGGATGCTGAAGGGGGAAGCTACTTTCCAGGTTATTTCTTTAAGGGATAATCATACTTGTGTTAGAAATTTCCATTATGGAAAGCTGGTTAATTACAAATGGATAGGTCGACATTTTGGTGATAAGATTAGGATGAATTCTAATATAAGTATCAACAATATTCAAGAGTTAGTATTACGCAAATATAAATGTCATGTTAGTCGTACTCAATGTAGGAATGCTAAGATATATGCCTTAAATGAACTGGATGCGACTATCCAGGATCACTATGGTCTGCTTAGGTCATACGCACAGGCATTACATGATTCAAATGAGGGTATTATAGTTAAAGTGGGTGTCACAGTGAACCCTGATGAAAAGACATACTTTGACAGATTTTATGTGTGCTTTGATGGTTTAAAAGAAGGTTGGAAATTAGGGTGTCGTAGGATTATAGCCTTGGACATGCTCATGCAGAATGTGGCAGCTATCAGGTTTGCCATGTTGCCATGCGATTGCATGTATCTTCAAATTAAATAAGTTTGCTGAGGAATATGTCCCAGAGTGTTTTAGGAAGGATAGGTATTTGTTAGCCTATAGTCAATACCTTAAACCAGTAGAAGGCATTGATTTTTGGCCTGATTGTAGTAACCTATCTAGGATTTTGGGTCCCTTGCCAAAGAAAATGCCTGGTAGACCTAGGAAAAAGAGAGTTAGGGCAAGCCATGAATCAAAATCATCTACTAAGATTAGTCGTGCTGGAGTAGCTATGACATGCCATAACTGTGGTCAGACTGGGCATAACAAAAAAACATGTCAAAATCAACCAATACAAAAAGAACCTAAAGAAAAATCCAAGGGTGGTAGGCCTAAGAAAAAACAAAACACGGACAATGGTGTGGTTGATGTTGATGATGTCCCAATGTTTGTTAACACTGCTATAAATGAGTTTGAAATGGGAGCATCTAATATGCGAGGAAAGTTTAGTGATGGAAGGGTATTTTTTATGGGGAAAAGGAATAAGAGGGGTGGTAGTTCAAATAGGGGTCATTTGAAGTTGAGGGGTGGCAAAACAACATCGGGTAGGTTAATTCCAGCCGAAAGAGTTGGTAGAATGGGAACTTGGTTAGCAAGGGCTGGTTGTAGTTCAGATACAATTGAGGATCAGCAACAATTACATGCCTCAACAGCTGCCATTATGAGACAACCGCTAACTGTTGAAAACATTGCAGGTAAACCCAATCAGTTATCATCTTACTAAAAGTGTTTACGGTAAATGTAAGTTATATATCTTATACTTTATTATAACATTTGCATGATATTTTGACAGCTACACAGCAATCTCAAGTAAGTGGAAAAGGTGGAAAGTCCAACATAGTGGAAACCAGATCAAAGAAACATCCAAGAAGTAACATTGTTGAAACAAGGTCAATTGAAAATGTTGCGAAAAAGAAGGCAAGAGGTGGAAAAACTACAACAACATCAGCAAGGGGTGGAAGGATGACAACATCTGTTGAAGCTCAGCCTGTGGAACAACCATCTACTTTACCTGGAGCTGCTTCCCAACCAGTGCAGGCACCAAGACCTAGACAAGCTGCTCAATTGCCACCACCTAGAATCAAAAGTCAACGACTCCTTCATAAAAGGTTGTCTGCACCCATGACAGGCCCTGGTTCAAGTAAGGACAATGAAATTGTCTTGGATTAGGGTCCCAAGATAGTTGTAACACCTAACTAGTTCCAAAAGTAAGTATGTGTATGTATAATTAATATGCCCTATTTTGTCCATGGCAGGGCCTTGGTCCTATGTAGGATATGAAACTAAAATAGTGATGCAGTATTGCCACTATTGTCTTGTGTTGTATATGTTAAATAGTGATGCCAAGATGGCCACTATTATGCCCTATTTTGTTCACAGGAGGGCGTTAGTTGAATTAGGATTTGAACCTGAAATAGTGATGCATTATTGCCACTATTCTCTTGTGTAAAATATGTGAAATAGTGTTGCCATGATGGCCACTATTCTGCCCTATTTTGTTCATGTCAGGGCAACTTATTTAGTGAATGTTTTATGTGTTCTGGGTGTAACATTGTAATGTGCTGCACAAAGAATTAATGTTATGAAAAGAACATAATTTCTTTATATGTTGTTGTCATTATCATGAATTTGCTTAGGTGTATTCTTATTTTGTCAATTTTGATTTGTTTTTGTATTTGGTCATCACTTGTTGTTTACATTGTAACATATACAACACCTGGAACCAAATGAAACATATTTACGGACAAAAGCATTGAATAAGAAAAGAAACTGCCTTCCATTCATAAGATGATACAAAAGAACCACAGGATCAAACATCCTAAACCCATACAAAAGAACCACAACTTTTAACCAACTAAACATATTACAAGTTACTTATTTAGGGAGACAACCATGACTGCCACAATCAAGATAATCAAGAGAATGATCAAACAACCTGAACCCATAAACAAAGTATCGTAAACTTTTGCCTTCACCTTAAACTCATTCATTTCTTTGTATATCATTTCCATGGTGACTAAATCAGTTGGCTTGTTTCCAGTCAAGTAAACAGCATCATCCAAGTGGCAAATGTCCTTCTTTCCATTTTTGTTTTGAGCTTCATCTTGTTGTGACATAGTCTCTAACCTGCACATTTTGTTTTGAACATCATCATGGTGGGACACAGTCTCTAAGCTGCACACCAAAATCTCATTGTCCTTGTACAACTTGTACATTAGGTCTTTGTAGTATTGTGATGGTAGCTCATCATCTAGAAATCCATAGACCTCACATTTCTTGTCTTTGTTCTAAAACCAAAATGTAAATCATACATGAATATCAATAAACATCAACAAAGAAGATAGTGGTTTTATGAGTTAATAACTTACACGGGTGGGACATGCTTTGAATCTTCGTCCAGGATTTTCAGGCGTCCAAGATACTTGTTCATAAATTGGGTACTTACATGTGCAGTGAGTCATACGAGCAATCTCTTCTTTTGTGTACCTTTTTCGATAATAACGGGATGTCGAAGATGATGGAGCCATGGATCAAGTGGATTTTGATTTTAGAGTGCCAATTTGGATTATTGAAAGAACTAGGTTTAGGGTTCGTGGATTTGGAAGAGAAGAAGAAGAAAGGGTAAAGAGAGATATATTTATTTGATTTTTGGGTTAAAGTGGGAGTGGAAAAAAAATTAATTACACATGACATATAACTTGATGACATGGTTGCTACCGGTTGCCTAAGTCAATTTCTACTCAATATAAGACAAAATAGTCGAGTTCCAGTATGAGATAAGATTTTTTTTTGTTCGCAGCGCAAAACTGATTTTTTGGGAAAGTATCGTACGTTTTGCAAGAATTATCCCATTTGAGTTGGCTCATGTTACCTTAATTTGGCATACCTCAATAGACCTATTTAGACTTTTCTCTCGAAATTTGATAAATGGTTGCTCCTTAATGAAAGTAGCTAAATTACATCGGAAACCTTCGAAAGCAAAATAATTGAAATCCCAACACTCTCAACGAGTAACAATTTGACAACACTCAAAAATTGACTAGACTTTTAGTATACTTCTCTAACCCTCAATAACTCCTCTTTGTGACATTTTTACAAAAACATCACTATTTTCAAGACGTCCTTTGAAACAACATATTATGTCATCATTGCTGGCTACCTTCAATCTTTTTAGGATAAATAAGGTGGATTCTTTTTGTTGCGTTTATTGCACGTGTTAGAATCCCATCTTCGCGCAAATCGCGCAAACCAATTCGGTGGCAGAGTTTTGTAAACCGTACGAGCGTATATGAACTCTCCACGCACACTTGCTTTTATCTAACATGTCTATGTCCAAATAACCTAATGACCGGTTACTGCCAATAAACCCCATTCAGTTCTTATAATCTTGAAAATATTTTTCACTTCAAGATTTCCTTTGAAATAACATATGCCAGCTTCTTTCTTTTCTTCGGCTGCAATCACTTTAGGATAAAGAATATAGATTCTTTTCCTAACGTTGTTTATTGTATGTGTGCGGATCCCATTATCATGCAAATCACGCAAACCATATTGGTTGCAGAGCTCAATGAGCTTCTCTACCATGCGAGCATAATGCACTGTGCACATTAGACACTCGCTGTCATCTAAGCTTTTCTCACCACATGGTAAATACACGTCCATGTTTGAATAACGAACTACCAAAGCTTGCAATACTAAAACTCAATTCCGTCCTCCTAATCTTAAAAGTATCTTTATCCACCTTCCTCACCCGTATTCCCTGAATCCTTCGTAAGATAGAAAACCACTGTGGAATACGGGTGGGGAAGGTGATAAAAATACTTTTAAGATCAGGAGAACAAAATTTAGTTTTAATATTGAAAGGCTTTGGTATGTTCGTAATTCAAACATGGATGTGTATTTACCATGTGGTGAGAAAAGCTTATATGACACCTAGTGTGTAATGTGCATAGTGCATTACGCTCGCACCGCAGAGAAGCTCACTGAGCTCAACAACCAATATAGTTTGTGTGATTTGCATGATAATGGGGATCCTTACACGTACAATAAACAATGTTAGGAAAAGAATCCATATTGGTGATTTATTGAGTAGTTCATCTCTTCTTTTCCTAGTTATGGGCCAGAAATAGAAAGGTCAAAACTTTCAAATTTTGTCATGTAAATCAAACTAATGCTATTACTAGAGGATTAATACATCCGGTGGGTAACATAACTGTTGATACAAAAGTTGGGCGTTCCTTTTTTGGGTTCCTGTTCTCGTATCAATTAGATGATAATGCTTGGGGACCTGCGCACTAAGAAGGCAACAAACACCGTTAGGCTTATCGAGGGATTGTTTCCCCCGATTATCCTCCGGCGTGAGAGTAAGTAATCGAATTTAGGGTTGTGAAGAGTTTAGGGTTTGTAAGTCGTACCTTGGACGATGTCTATATCGCCCTATTTATACACACGTAACCGATAAGGTTTTGTGCTCCTCACTCTTCGGCGCATTCGCCGATATCGGATATTTGGTATATATCTTCTATATTTAGGAGATATTCCATTTCCGATTCCATTAATAACTTTGGGTTTGGGCCTTGTAGGCCCAAACCGTCTAACTGGTGGTCCAGTTATCGTTATGGCGGCCCACACGTGATGGGCTCAAACATTAGTATTGTTTACTAATCGGGCGCGTAACCCGGGTGTAGACTATACGTCATCATGTCCCCCCAGTCTAGTGTGCGCAGGGTAAAACCTGCGGATACTAGACTAAAGCCGTGTCAAAGCTATTCCCCACGCGTACATGGAAGAATTCGAAACTATACCGCCAAAAACACACGTGTGATGTATCTAGTCCAAAAAAGTGCCATTTAGGTACCTCGGGAAGTGGAGAGGCTATCCACGTGTCCTGTACCGTTACATCTCCCAGCCACACGATTTGAGTTAGTGGGATACACGTGTCAGTCATCTGTGGTGGGTGAGAAACTATATAACCACCCTCCACTTTTACTGTGATTATCACAGTAAAAGCGAATTATCTCCATTTTTAAAAAACTTCTAAATCTCCTCTGCAATCACTTTCTATACGCTAGGTAATTAGCGTGCGCCCATTCTTAAACACAAAATGGTCCTTCAACTTCATGATTGCACTGCTGACATAACCGAGGAGGAACTAACGCAGTTCACCTCTGATTACTTTATACCTTTGGACCTGCACCCAGAGGCGCCAGGTCCAAATGACACCATCGCGGATTTCCCCGAAGGGAAAGTAGGGTTATATACGCGCTTTTTCGAGTGGGCGAATCAGCGCGTTTCCATATCCGTATTTTTGAGTGATATACTCAATTATTACGAGCTCCACATCTCCCAGTTGCATTGTATTGGCGCTGGGAAGATTGCAAATTTTGAAGTTAACTGTCGCTTGTTAGCGATTCCCCCTACCCTCCACTTATTTCGCGCGTTCTATCGCGCGACGTGGTTAAACGGGTGGGTTACCTTCTCTAAGTGCATAGGCGAATTACAATGCTATGTGAAGAAGGTAGATAAGCTTAGAGATTGGAGGGAGAAATTCTTTTGGATTGACGCCGCCGTCATTCCATCTAATTTCCCGTTTTATACCCGCGCCACTTTGCCAAAGGATGAGCGCCCACCCCAAGCGTGGTACCACGCAGACCATGCGGCTATCATTAATGAGAACCACCTCCACATCAGATCATATCCGGAAGAGTTCCTGGTGCACATGGGCATCAGTCGCAACTTCTTCCATCCTGAGACAGAGGTTCTCACATTTTTGGATGTGGATGGGTCGGGTGGGTGCTCCTTCTGCCTTCTTTCTGTCGTTGGTAGCGTAAGCTTTTCTTCTTTTTCCGCATTTTATGTAACCTGTTTTCCTTGTCTATTGTATGCGCAGAAATGGATCTCTTCAGTGTTGTCAATCTGGAGATGACACGCTTTGTGACGGTGGGAGTTCGTCCCCTGGGAGAGGGTGAGACGCCTGTACTGGAGGCGACGATAGTGCGCGTCGTAGACCTGGTTGTTCCAGAGCCAGAGGGCTCCCCTGATGTGGTGGTAGCCATACCGTTGCAGGAGGTGGCTCCTCCTGTGCAGCAGGGACTTGACACTGCGCAGCCTCCTCCCAATTCTGTGAACATAGCTCACATTAACTTGGAGGAGACTGACGAAGAAATGGATGATGGCCCCCAGCTGACGCGCAAGAGGGCGCTTGGTGATGATGGTGAAGGATCTTCCAAGAGGCCGCGGTTTGAGGCTGAGGGAGGCCCGTCTTTTACTGAGGTGCAGGCGGGGTAAGTATCTTACTTATTAATTATAAACTTTTGTCAAGTTATACTTGATTCTAACTTTGTTTCTTCGTGTCCGCAGTGTGGATGCTGAGAAGTCTGGGGGAGACACGTCTATGACTGAGGCTGAGAAGGACGTGTCCTCATCTCCTCCCCACATGTAAGTATTTTGTAGCAATCCCTTAGGATATTGTGTATGATTGACTGTTTTCATGCGCTAACACTTTTTCTTAATCCTTTGTGCAGTGACCATCATGTGGAGGACACTGGCGCACTGGATGGGAGTGTGTCACCCAAGGTGAGCCCCTTTCTGGATGGGGCGCATTCGCCAAGGGATATTGGAGAGGAGTCACGGTCGTTTGACTATGTGATGGAGGAGCTGGCCTCCATCACTGCGCGCCAGTCCGAGCTGGTGACGCAAGCTAGGGCGAGCTACGCTGTCGAAAGTAGCCGCACCAAGTATGAGGAGGAGATCTCCTGCCTGCAGGCGCAATTAGCGTCTGTGCAGGCTAAGTTAGCAAGCTCTAAAGCTGAGCAGCTAAGCTCCAAGGCTAAACTGGAGCGCGCAGAAGCGTCTGCGCAGAGGTTGGCCAATGGGAAGATGTCGGTGATGGCGGAGTTGGAGCAGGAGCGTGCTGCTGCAGACCGTCAGAGGGTGAACTCTTTATGGGCGTTAAAGTATTTGCAACAGAATAGGAGCAAGCACTTCGCCAATGTTGAGGAGTTCCGTAGTCGGGTGGAGCTTGCACTGAAGAGGCAAGAGGAGAAGTTGCGGAAGCTCAGCATCGAGTATGATGAGGAGCTATACCCGCACATGGTTCAGTCTGTAGCTGAGCGCAGGTAAATTCTTCTTTGTCCCTCTTATAACTTGTACATATTTATACTTTCTTTCCTACTAACACTTGTGTTATTTTGTAGGTGGTTGATCAGCCATGGGCTGCGCCTGGCTGCCATGTGTACGCTGGAGCATCCGGAGGTCACCACGGCCTTCGGAAAGGTAGTGGACTGCGCCGTTGCGCACGGTAAGACCTTGGCCGCAAGCAAGCTTGCTGAGGCCAAGTTATTGACAGTGCCGCTTGCCGAGGTCCCTGAGTACAAGGCGGATGCCCCTTCTGAGCTCGTTGCTGCCATGGAAGGGCTGAAAAAGCTTGAGCTTCCTCACATCGCGCGTTTAGAGCGTGATCAGGATGAGCCTATCAACGTGATCATGGCGAGGCTCACTCTTCCAAGGCATTTGCAGGATGGCGCAGATGAGCAGTTGGACTTCTACTTGAAGCCTGACGTGGCACAGTTGAAGGTACCAATTTTTGCTCAGCCGCGTGATATCTTGAATCCCTTCCGTATTGAGAAGGAGATTTCTTTGCAAAGGTCTCTAAATGCTCATGTATCCAAGGTCGCAAAGAAAAAAGGCGTGACAGGGAAGGCTATTCTGTGCGGCATAGGCACTGCGCATCTGCCTAGGACCGACGGCGTTCCTGTCACCGTGGCCACTGTTTCCCCTGATGATGCAGAGTTGTTGAAACGACTCAAGGATGCGAAGGAAGCGGCTCTTAGTNAATGCTCATGTATCCAAGGTCGCAAAGAAAAAAGGCGTGACAGGGAAGGTTATTCTGTGCGGCATAGGCACTGCGCATCTGCCTAGGACCGACGGCGTTCCTGTCACCGTGGCCACTGTTTCCCCTGATGATGCAGAGTTGTTGAAACGACTCAAGGATGCGAAGGAAGCGGCTCTTAGTGGGGGCTCCAGCCAGCTGAGGCGTACTTATAGCTTTTAGCTTTTTTTTTGTACTTAGAACAGATCTTTTGTAAGACATATTCGATATATGAGAAGTTTGTTTTTGTACTTAGTGTTTTTACAACTTCCAAATGTTTATGCTTTTGAACTCGTGGTTCGTATATAACTCATGTATCTTTGCGTGAAGATATCTTTAAGTGTCTAAGCGTGCTTAGAAAAGAAGAATCATAATTATATATGAATTTCCTTAAGTAAAGACCATAGTCGTGTACGGAATTTTTTAACTTAGTAAATAAATCATAGTTTTCTATGGATTTTTATAAGTGTACTTGTCGTATTTAAAGGAATCAAGAGTCTTGATTTCCTAAGTTTGTTAAACGCGCACAGTGTGCCTTATTGCGCATCCATCGTGGGGTGCGCAAGGAACTTACGCCAACGTCTTGAGCGCAAGGTGTTTAACAAGGATACGTAATCCGAAGTTGATGGGTTTGCAACCCTCTTACTCAACGAGTTATTTAGTAGGTTAACTCATCCTTTTTACCATCGTGGGTATTAATTAGTGCATGCACGCCATGTAGGCTAAAGGTAATGTAACCAACACATTGAAATATAAACTGTATTTAAATGACAATGTAAAGAAATTGTGTCGCGGAGTTAGCTAGAAACCGCGAATGTTTTATTAATACTTGCAAGTTTTGTAAAGGAAAAATACTTATCTAGATAAGACTTAAAAAATAAAATTACATGGATCTTTATTGGGGCACTTTCTAAAGTGCGTGATTGTCCATGTTGGGCCGTAGCATGTTCTAAAGTAGCACCGCTTAAGATTGCGGACGTTCCACGTTCGCTGTAGCTCGTGTCCATCCTTATCGCGTAGCTTGTACGCTCCTTTGCCAAGTGCTTCAATGACCTCGTAAGGTCCTTCCCACTTTGGTCCTAGCTTACCAGTGTCTTCTGCGCGGCTTGAGTCATTTTCGCGGTATACGAAATCACCTGGTCTGAATGAAGTGCTGCGTACTTTGGCGTCATAGTATCCTTTCATTCTTGACTTGGCTTTCCCTTCGCGTATTGCTGCGCGTTCACGTCGCTCTTCCAATAGATCTAAGTCTATGCGCCGTTCATCATCATTGGTAGCAGTGTTAACTTCCGCAGTACGGATAGTTGGCNTTTAAATGATAATGTAAAGAAATTGTGTCGCGGAGTTAGCTAGAAACCGCGAATGTTTTATTAATACTTGCAAGTTTTGTAAAGGAAAAATACTTATCTAGATAAGACTTAAAAAATAAAATTACATGGATCTTTATTGGGGCACTTTCTAAAGTGCGTGATTGTCCATGTTGGGCCGTAGCCTGTTCTAAAGATAGCACCGCTTAAGATTGCGGACGTTCCACGTTCGCTGTAGCTCGTGTCCATCCTTATCGCGTAGCTTGTACGCTCCGTTGCCAAGTGCTTCAATGACCTCGTAAGGTCCTTCCCACTTTGGTCCTAGCTTACCAGTGTCTTCTGCGCGGCTTGAGTCGTTTTCGCGGTATACGAAATCACCTGGTCTGAATGAAGTGCTGCATACTTTGGCGTCATAGTATCCTTTCATTCTTGACTTGGCTTTCTCTTCGCGTATTGCTGCGCGTTCACGTCGCTCTTCCAATAGATCTAAGTCTATGCACCGCTCATCATCATTGGTAGCAGTGTTAACTTCCGCAGTACGGATAGTTGGCATTCCAATTTCAGCTGGTATTACAGCTTCTGTCCCATGCATAGACCAAAGAGAAGGGAGTGTCCCCGTTACTNGGTCTGAATGAAGTGCTGCGTACTTTGGCGTCATAGTATCCTTTCATTCTTGACTTGGCTTTCCCTTCGCGTATTGCTGCGCGTTCACGTCGCTCTTCCAATAGATCTAAGTCTATGCACCGCTCATCATCATTGGTAGCAGTGTTAACTTCCGCAGTACGGATAGTTGGCATTCCAATTTCAGCTGGTATTACAGCTTCTGTCCCATGCATAGACCAAAGAGAAGGGAGTGTCCCCGTTACTAACCTTGATGGTTGTTCGGTGCGCCCAGAGAACATGTGATAGTTCTTCTACCCATCTTCCTTTGTGTCTGTCCAGGCGCGCTTCGATTCCTTCACCCAGGCTTCTATTCGCGCGTTCAACCAGACCGTTGGTTTGTGGGTGAGTTACTGACGGAAAGTGTTGCGTGATGTTCAGCTGTTCGCACCAATCCTTGAACGGGTTATCACGGAATTGTTTTCCGTTATCTGAGATAATTTCACCAGGTAATCGAAAGCGACATACTATGTTGTCCCATACGAATCGTTTTATTTGGTTACCTGTTACGGTCGCTACTGCCTTTGCTTCGATCCACTTAGTAAAGTAGTCTATTGCCACAATAAGGAATTTCAATCCACCTGCGGCGATAGGGAAAGGTCTAGCGATGTCGATACCCCACTTGTAGAATGGCCATGGCGATGTGATGGGTGTTAGTTCATGCTGTGGTCGGCGCGGAAAGGGTCTGTGGAACTGACAATCACTGCACTTCCGTACCAAATCTCGCGCATCGCGGTGCATAGTTGGCCAATAATATCCAGACCTTAGGGCGCGCGCTACAATGGACCGTGGTCCTGAGTGCATACTGCATGAGCCCGCATGGATTTCTGGAAGTACATAATCGGCCTGGAGAGGTCCAACGCACCTAAGCCATGGTTGTAGGAATGAGCGTCTATATAAGACGTCGTCTCTAAGCTCGAATCGTTGCGCTGTGCGCCGGATTCTTCGAGCTTCCTTCTGTTCTTGGGGGAGTATGCCCTTGCTAATGAAGGCGATGATTGGTGTCATCCATGTAGGGCCTTCTTCTACTATTACTGTGGATACTTCCATCTCGGAGATCGACTTGTCTTTTAGGATTTCTACCAATACTTGTTTTGACAGATGTGCGAAACTTGTAGACGCAATTTTGCTCAATGCGTCTGCTTTCTTGTTTTCCCCTCTAGGGACTTGTTTGATTGTGAATCTGTCAAATCCTTGGATTAAGGATTTTGTTTTTTCAAGGTATTGGATCATGTTTTCCTCCTTAGCCTCGTATTCTCCTGACACTTGGTTGGCAACTAATCGNAATCCTTGGATTAAGGATTTTGTTTTTTCAAGGTATCGGATCATGTTTTCCTCCTTAGCCTCGTATTCTCCTGACACTTGGTTGGCCACTAATCGGGAATCTACGTTTGCTTCTAGGTTGCGTACACCCATTCGTGTTGCGATACGTAGTCCAGCGATTAGGGCTTCGTATTCTGCCTCGTTGTTCATGGCAGTGAATTCAAAGCGCAAGGCATATGTAAATTCTATTCCTTCTGGATTGGTGAGGATAAGGCCTGCGCCTAAACCATCTACGCATGAAGATCCGTCCGTAAACAGGATCCATGGTTCTTGCAATTCCACCTTGGGTGGTTGAGTTACATCCTCGCTTTCTGGCTTTTCGATGATGAAATCTGCGAGTATTTGCCCTTTGACCGCGGTGCGTGGTCTATAGGAGATGTTATGTTCTCCTAGTAGTACACTCCACTTCTGTAATCACCCTGACGCCTCTGGCTTGGAGATGACTTGCTTGATGGGTTGGTCTGTGATCACCACTATGGGGTGCGCCTGAAAGTATCTGCGCAGCCTTTTGGCTGCAAATACCAGCGCTAGTACCAGCTTTTCCATCGGGCTGTAGTTGATCTCCGTCTTCTTGAGCGCCTTGCTGACGAAGTACACAGGTGTTTGTACTGAGTTCCTATCTGTCAACAGTACCGCGCTTACTGCCCCATGAGTTGCGGATAAGTACATTATCAACTCCTCCCCTGGTCGGGGTGCAACTAACTTGGGAAGCGCTGCTATTGTTTGCTTTAGTTGCTGAAACGCTTCCTCCGCTTCGGTAGTCCAGCGAAAGTCTCCCTTTTTTGTACACTTCTTGAGTGTTTTAAATAGTGGTAACGACTTGTCTGCTGACTTGGATAGGAATCTGTTTAGACCGGCTAACTTTCCATTCAAGGATTGGACTTCCTTCAGCGTGCGCGGTGAAGGGAGTTGTATGACTGCTTCAGTCTTTTCAGGGCATGGCTTAATGCCATCCGGTTCTATTAAGTATCCTAAGAACATGCCTTCTGTAGCGCCAAAAGTGCACTTCTTAGGATTTAGCTTCATGTTGATTTTTCGTAGTGTTTTGAATGTTTCTTCAATATCACACACTACTTCATCTTCAGTATGGCTCTTTATGACTAAGTCGTCAACATAAACCTCCAGGTTGCGGCCTACTTGCTTTTCGAACGCATTATCTACCAAGCGTTGGTAGGTGGCTCCCGCATTCTTTAGTCCGAAAGGCATCTTTGTGTAACAATAGACGCCTTGGCTCGTGTGGAAAGTTGTTTTCTCCTCATCTTCCTTGGCCATTTGGATTTGGTGGTATCCTTTGTATGCGTCTAAGAAGCATTTAAAAGGATATCCACATAAGGATTCCACCTTCCAGTCTATTTCTAGCAGTAGATAGCAGTCCTGCGGGCATGCTTTGTTGAGGTCTGTGAAGTCCACGCACATTCGCCAACTACCATCGCTCTTTTTTACCATGATTGGATTAGACAACCAATCATGGTAGTAGACTTCTCGCATAATACCTGCGTCTACAAGCTTGTGTACTTCCTCCAGGATGGCTTTCGCGCACTCTGGAGCTTGGCCACGCTTTTTCTGCCTTATTGGCGGGTATCCTTGTCGGATTTGCAGCTTATGCTCTGAGATTGACCGAGGTACGCCAGTCATATGCTTTGGTTCCCATGCGAAGATGTCCAGGTTTTTCTGTAGGAGTGCGCATACAGCTATTTTCCCTTTATCTGACAGCGAACCCCTGAGCGATACCTGTTGTTCAGGATAATCGGGGTGAATTTCTACCTTTATGTTTGGTTTCTTGGATGCGCCATGTTCTGGAATATCTGCGGTGTCGCATGTAACTGTGTTACATTCTTCGGGAGGTACAGCGTTGTTATAGAGGGTAACTACGCTGCCCTCTACTGGAAATTTTAGCATTCCATGTGTTGTGGATGGTACTGCACGGAGGGCTGATATTCCTGATCTTCCAATGATGCCATTGTATGGCGATGGAGATCTAATGACCATGAAGTTCATCCATGCCTTGGTGGAATGCTCCTTGTTGCCAACTGCTACGAGCATGCGTAGTTGTCCTATTGGCCATATCTTTTCTCCTGTAAAGCCTGTTAAAGATGTCGTGGCCGGAATTAGCTGGCTTTGTATCTCAGGTCTCAACCTCTTGAAACAATGTTCGTACATTATTTCTGCGGATGCTCCTCCATCCACGTACATACGGTGGATATCATGACCCCCCGCATGTATTTCGATGGTGAGTGGCTCCGCTACTGCGTTGTCCGCAGTCAACTTAGGAAAGGAAATTTGTCGCTAGCAGAGAACCTTTGGCTGACCTTTTGCTTGACCTTGCGTTGCCATGATTGTATCATGTATATTGTGTCTGCCTTGTCTTTAGGTGCCTCTTTTTTGTCTGCGGCTTTGTGTTTATCCTTCCCTTCCTTGATGTTCTTGACTAAGTGGTCCATCCTGCCCTCTTTTACCAATTTATCGATTAGTTGGCGTAACTGGACGCACTCATTTGTTGTGTGGCCTTTCTGTCCATGATAGTCGCAGTACCCGTTCCCTGTGCGCTTTCCTTCTGGAGTGCGCATTGGTGGGGGTTTAGGGAAATTTGCTCCCTCTGTTGCGAATATTTCTCTAGGGGTTTTTGTTAACGGGGTGTACTTGTCGTTCCCCCGTGTGCCTCCATCATTGCGATAGCCTTTGCTGCGATTGCCGCCATGGTCATTGGATTGTCTCCTTGACTGTTCTTGCGGTCTATAATTCGAGTATCCATTTTTGCTATCTGCGACGACAGCTTCCCCTTGGATGAAGGACCTCGTGCGCTTCATTAGCTCATCAAAGGTTTGGGGGACTTTATCATTTAATTTCTTGATAAGATCCTGGTTATTAATCCCATTCATGAATCCTGAAATTTTTCGTACTTCAGGGCATGCTTTGATGTTTATGCACTCATCTTTGAAGCGCTCCATGTNTATCTGCGACGACAGCTTCCCCTTGGATGAAGGACCTCGTGCGCTTCATTAGCTCATCAAAGGTTTGGGGGACTTTATCATTTAATTTCTTGATAAGATCCTGGTTATTAATCCCATTCATGAATCCTGAAATTTTCGTACTTCAGGGCATGCTTTGATGTTTATGCACTCATCTTTGAAGCGCTCCATGTAGGCGCTCGTTGACTCTCCTTGGCGTTGTTTCACTCTAGCCAATTCCGTTGGGTGTTTAGCGCATTTCTTCCTTTGAGTGAAGTTCACGCGGAATGCCTTCCACAACTCTTCATACCCTTTTATGCTTCTCTGTGGAAGCTTGCTAAACCAGTTTCGCGCATTCCCTACTAGTGTGGAATTGAACATATGGCACCACACAGGTTGTGGCCAATTTTCGATAGTAGCCGCAGCTTCGAAAATTTTTAGGTGATCGTCAGGATCGCCTGTTCCATCATATGTTTTGACATTGGAAGGCATGCGCCTTTTCTTGTTATCAGAGTAGTCGCTGATGCGTTTTGTAAACGCGTCGATCTTTTGCCAACGCCAAGGGAGGGATATGTCATCGTCCTCTTCCTCGCGGCGTCTTCCTCTGGATTTCCAATGTCCTGTCTCGCTATCCTCGTTGTCCGAGGATTTTCCTGAGGAAGAATCGTTTCTTCTGCGGCGTTTGCGTCGCTTTTCCTCGTGGTCTGAGACAGAAAGGCTTTCGCTTGGGGAGACTCGTCTACCCAATCTGTCCCGAATTCTTCTGGTTCCAGATCTAGAAGAACCCTCGCTTGGTGAGCGTCGTCGCCCCAGTCTGTCGTGGACTCTGCGACCACCCAACCTAGTGTAGACGCTGGTGCGTCTCTCACTGTCTCCATGTTGCTCTGAGTACTGTGAGTTGGATGGCGTGCCAAGCCTGGCGCGGACATCAGTATGCCTTCCATTGTTGTCGCGCTCTTCATAGCGCGGTGGGGAGGCTCCATTGAAGTTAAGTCGAGCGTGTAGGTTCTGACTCAACCTTCTTCTTCTCTCCTCTTGCAGGAGATTGTCCAACGTTTCAAAGTTTCGTGATACGAAATTTTTTAACGTTGCGTCCTGAGGATCTTCTTCCAGCGTAACGACGTTTTCTTCTAAATTGATCCTCCTTCCTCGGTCGGGTGCGTCCGGCGGCGCTGTGTTGTCCACAGCGGATGCCGTCTGGTGAGGAGTAGTGAAGAGAGTTCGCTGGATGTCCTCATTGTTAGAGACCACCGTAGTAGTCTGAGTAGTTGTAGCTGGTAACTCCACTGTTGGGAGAGCTGGAGTTGGTTCCAACTCTATGTGACCAGGCGCACTGGTTGTCCCAGCGGTTTGCCTAGAGGTCAGATCTGGGTGGTTTCTCCGTGGAAGGTCACTGCGCGTCTTGTCCAACTGCGGAGTCCGCTGACTTGCGTTTTTGTGTTTCGTCATCCTAGTTCTTAGTGTAGGGTCCCACGGATGGCGCCACTTGTTGATACAAAAGTTGGGCGTTCCTTGTTTGG